>OFHS01002677.1:0-19915 GCA_900245855.1 Calvadosia cruxmelitensis | reverse complement strand
GCTGCATCGCAACGAGAACCCGCAGAGCCGCTGCCAACTGGTTTCCATGGTGATTTGTATTGTATCATCACACATATTTATATTATCTACAATTTATCACAAGGTGATGTCTTTCTGTGTCAATGAAAACTATTTCAAAGTTTGACGATGCCTGGAAACATGCAAACACTCACGCACTTCCTGCGCGATACCGACTCAAATGCATCAATGCCAGAAATTGCAAGCTTGCTCCCCCCGTCGCGGAATCTCTAGCTGCTCTGTCGTGAATAATTAGGCTCGTAGTTTTGGCAATCGCTTCTATAATCCAGTTTAAACCAGTCGTCTTTCAGGATAAATCCAGATGACGAGCTAAGTGCGACATATTATAAGGCTCAGAAAACAATTTTGCTACTGATTTCAATGTTTACGGCGTATTTCATAGGAATTTACGCTGTTTGGTTATCCCCCGTCGGGGAAGCCTAGCCCCTCGCTTTAAATTTTATGGCGCCACCCCTGATCACAGTAACTGTTCTCAATATCTTATTGTGTCAGGAGAAGGGACTGGGGAGAGATCAGGAAGATCGCTGGAGAATTGCTTCTTAATAAATGCCAATGTGAGAACTTGCTCTTATTATTGGAAGAAGAAGAAGAACATCATTGTTTCTTTAAGTTTCGTTATTATTACGTTATTCCTTTTTCCATCACAGGAAATCATTTGGTCTTGATAAGATAATGAAGGGGGGATTTCTCTTCTATTTTAAATCAACGGCTTTTGACATCGCTATCACATTCATTTTTGGTCGTGTATGTGGAAGGACTACTTTGCAAAAGTACTTCCAGTCCATTACGTATAAAATACATAACAGCAGACTTATCGGTGTGCTCAGATGAAACAGCAGACGCCCTTTCGATGGAATATTGATCACTACTCCAACTGGCTCATGGCGTTGCTTCGTAGGATGGTCAATGTATCAACCAAAAGATCCTTTATAGTTTCAAACTACAACCACACGAAAGATCCAAGAACAAGATCACACTCAGCTTACAAAATGGATCCTATATTATGGAAAGATACAAAACGGGAGCAAAAAAAAAACAGGAGCATAACCATCGTGAATTGAACCATGTGCTATCTAATTAAAGCCTTAGTTTTTATTGTGACTCTTGCGTGTGCGAGATACGGTGTAAATCGAGGGCGATCTCTCTCTCTCTGTAAAGGTGATTTGTTTAGCATATGAGATTTGTCAGAGCGGGGCCTTTGCAGTGTCAACAGATGGCAGAATACGCAAATCTCATGGACGAAAGACCGGCTGCTTTGACAAACCTGGCAAACAGGAGATTGTCTGTTTGAATTGCGCCCACTCGTCGTCCCATGTGCTAAAAATCAAATTCGTCGTCCGCAATCTCAGCTCTTCCAGATGCGTCCATCTTTACATGTCCTCTGTTCTTACACCAAACAGCCTCAATTAATTCTGTCGTAACCAAAACACCAGCCTCGTTATCGTGCAGATGAGTTCTATCTTAGCAGTTATAATGCAGCTCGATGCTTTGCAAGTGACGAAGTATGAGAACGAACAAGATTCTTTGAAAGATCTGTCACAATATTCAAGTTAAGACAACGAATAATTCTACAAGAAGGCGCTCCGTGCTTCTTCAGAGCATACATTAAGCATTGGGGTCGTTTTTAGAACATGGCAGAGATTGTGGCAACGAGACTGTGTGTTGTCAGTCACAGGGAGACTAGGAGGATAATGGTTCGATCGTATTTGGTCGAATGCTACCTGGCCACAGAGTCAACTATAAGAGTCTAATCGCTTCCACGCCCTTGGTTGTTCTGGCGCGTCACCTGTCGCTGGCTTGATTCACATTTCCAAAGGAAACTTATTATTGTCAATTACTACCAACTGGAGAAGTACTGCGATTTAGAAAGCGTGTGCTGATCACTTTCACACTGCATATAAGCCTTCAACCTGCGTTTTGTCAAACAGATAGCGCTTACATCCAGCACGTCCATTAGCTGCATGGAAAGTGTTGGTACACGCCATGTGACTAGAATTAGGTGTGATGGCGTAGCGAATAAAACAAAGCTTCGGTTTACTTCTAAATGGGTTTCTTAGTTTTGCAGTTAGACATGTTCATCGAAGCCTTCCTTTATCGTTGCGATTGGAAAGATACGTTTGCATTCCTTCAATTAATACATCGATTATCTTTCATCGTTCGTCGCAGGCTCGGTCCCAATCTTTAGGTCTGCGCGGCCGTTTTTCAGCGAGAGATATAACATGGCACTGCAATTGGCCCGTCCTCCGTTCGGCTTCCGCGGATCATTCGACGCTCGCTGGTGCTGTTGAGTCAGTGCGATGGCTTATTGATTAGTTCGCGTTGTTAGTTGCGGTGAGGGATGGAACGCCTCTCGTATCAGAAAGACAAGTCAGAATGCTGCCACTGTGAACCGACAGGTGCACGCCTATCTTTGGGTGGGGCAGGTGTTTTGCGATCAAGATGGCGGGCTGTATCAAAGCGATCGAAGCACACTTCCAGTGGATGGGAGCTGACTCGCCAGTAAGCCAGTAATCGCAAAGCCAGCCTAGATGACGTCATGGAAAAGTAATGAAGAAACGGGATTCTGGGATGTTCAGCACTTTTAAACACGACCATATATTTCTAATGCGTGAGGAGAAACGTTCTTGTAATTGTACGGAAAAGTCCTTTTGTTTGACGAGGTAAACCAATAAGCCAATGTCGTGTTTACCTTCAAGTCATCGTCATGCAACACGAAGAGCCATGACGAATATCTGCGTCGGCTGACCTAGAAGTCGAAACCCAATTTGCCAGCAGATGTTTTGACCGCATAGACCAAGCAGCTCTTCAGCACGTTCACTTATTACCAGATCTCAAAGATCACCTTTATAAATAGTGGGTCGTAAAATTCCCTCTCGATTCCCTGCGGCCCCACCGTGTTATCTGAATTTCGGGTTTAACTCAGTCAAGGCGACCGCACAACATCCCATCTCGCATCGATTAGACAAGATATCTTTCACACACATGAGCTCGCGCAAGAAAAACAAGGATTATTACAACAAAATCATCTTCCATTCTGTTAATCCATAATACTTAATCCAACTGACAGCCTTCGTAGCTCAGATCAACACAATTGTCTCACGACCCGTCTGTCTTATGCTGGAGCTCAGCAATCTTTGGTTTAGCACTCTACGAACTATATCATCCGCAACGAATCCTAGATGAAGAAGCACACTACTGCGATTACTATGGAGGCTGTTGTCTGGAATTGAGTTCGATTTATTTGTCAAAAATATGCAAGTATAATTAACAGACAAGCACAGGAAAGTAGTAATACGTGCAGCCTATAACAACATTTGCAAAACGTAGATAAATTAATGTCATGTAAACGACGCTTAAACAAATAATGGCATTTGAAATCATCCATCAATCGAGGCTTTAGCCAATAAGAATGCATATTATCAATCAAACATTGTCTGTGGTCTGATGGGTTGTGCACCTGTGCCGTCAAAGTGAGACTGCCTCTCTCAACCGGAATAGAAGGCTGCAAGTACAATAGAATACGAAGAGCATCCAGGAGAGCCGCGTTTTGTTCTGTTCTTGTCAAATAAAGCAGCCGTCAGCTCACATGGTGCTATTGGATTGTATTGACGGACGACCTCACACCGATACGCAAGTCATTTCCCCAATTTCCCATTAAATTGGTTGCGCAGGTGCATTTGGATTGGCGGTAGAGATGAAATCGCGCAGATCGCATTAGAACGGGTGGAATGGAAATCAATCAGAAGCAGATCGATGTTGGTCGGCAAACAGTAAACAGTCCTCCTTAGCGCACGCTCAGACGAAGCAGCAACAAAGCAGCACCGCATCGGCCGGCATCAGCGGAGGGAGGAGACACAACCAGCCCACGCCAGAACGAAGCCACTATATACAGTGGTATAAGGAAAGAGTAGCCAAGGCAACAGCAAGAGAGTAATTGACAGCATTCCACCAGCGGGTGAGTTTGAGCAAAAGCATCAGAACAACTGTTTGACAACGAATGCCTCCTACAAGTCAGTTCGAGTGGATAAGCAGAACAACCGCCGATCATCAGTTGTAAATTGAATGTCATTTGAGTCCGCAGCCATTTCTATATATCGCTTCTGAATTAATCAACGATGGCATTGAATTCGTGTTCTTTAATCACGTGGTTTCATGCTCTGCAGATTTCTTTCTCGTTTCAAAGCTGGGACATGGTTGAAGGACACGAGACCTTCTGCAACAGAGGTCACTTGATGATGTCGTCAAACTTCAAGGCAAGTGACGAACCATCCGTGGCGACATGTACCGCCATTATGTGCTATACTGAGTCACAGGAGTAGCCATGCTATATATGGTAGATTGTATTTCTCTTCAGCCTCGCAGGTCTCACGTGGCAACGAAGCAGCTACAAGATAGGGCGATGGCTACCTTGCAAGCGAGGTGCTATTCGTGGCAGAAGCAACAACAAGAACAGCAGAAATGTAACGAAGCAAAGGACAAGAGAGAGACGATGTGAATTATTCATAAAAGGATGGATTTTGCGATTTATAGGATCTAGCGGAGATAGATGTGTCCCGTGCGTAACAGCCAATGTCAGTGAATCGCAAGTTTCACGAATGACGGAAGCGCTGCGTATCGCTAAGGCAGATCTTAGATGCACTGCAGCAGGTGGCGAAACACTACCTGGTCCCCTTTCGCCCCGTTGAGACAACAATTCCATTGGGGCAACGATCGGAGAATTTCCAAGACAGAAACCACGCGACAAGTGGATAGCAGCTAGTGTTGTTTTTTACTTTCACAGGAGCATGTACATACAGCTCATTGTTGTGATATTATACTTGACTGAAAGATCCTGTGATAACTTAGTCTTGTGTTGGTTGTTCTCCGCTTCCTGTTGTCGGTTGGACGCATCGCTTGATGAAGTAGCTTGTGTACTCGCAACTCAGCCCAGAGCGACATCCGCAACTCGTTTGAGACTGAGGCCATGAAACAACAACAACAACAACAACAAATATTACACTAATCAACTTACGCGCCATCAGGAGTGATTGAGTTCGAGACAGAGCGTGTGCACAGAAGACTGTTTTACTTACCCTGATCATGCACAGTTCCCCTTCGTCCAAATATCGCCCGCATATGCCACGCCCGAGGGCGTAGATGGCGCAGCATCCATTCTCTCCGCATTCACAGTCACATTTACAAACCTGAAATTGAAGTAGCGATCTTGAATTTTAACGATACCAACGAGATCTAATAATGATGCAGTGATGAAGGTTGATTCCAGGCACGATTGGTGCACGTCAGACAGAGATTCATTGAAAGGAGCTTATGGAGGGCAATCTTCTAGCAACGAATGAATCGCATTCTCACCTGAGGCAATAGGCCTCGTTTGCTTCTGCTTGAGTGACTTCCATTCACCAAAATGACACCGAGTGTAACCAGAAGGAGCGACAGCGCAGAAGGAGACATGGCTGCAATGGAGAGCACAGAAGAACGATGGACAGACAACGCCTTCCGTCCGCCTTTTAGTAGCGAGCCTTGTGTCAATCCTGTCTGCAGTCTGATCACACACGCGGACAGCAGGCACTCAACTCTATTTGTCCAATCTAATATCGCCATCGATGAAATAATGCCTGGATTGAGTGGGACCACCCCGCCATGTCAGTCTTGCACATGCCTTGGCGGCGGGCATAAGATCCTAATCAATCATGAACAAGCATGATTATAATAATGCAAGACACGTTGTTGGATCATTTTCCAAACTTCATTAAATGAACCAGAAGCAGGCGTATTTATGACGTGACTTCGTACGACGGCAAGTGAGCATGCACGTTGGTTGGTAGTTTACCAAAGGATCACTTATTTCTTCCGTTTACTTTCAATGATTAAATTGTATGAGCACTTGAGCCGCGCTTGAATCATCCATTAACGTATCTTAACGCATCTTATGCTGTGTGTCTGTCACAAGTCAATCCGGCGTGCCATCTTCATGGCCTCAGACTCCATTCGTTGCCATTAAAGCAAAGCGGTAGCAGTGGATATCCAATAGTTATACAACTGTCGCGTTATTCTTAAACGGACATGCATTGGTCAGAAGTTATCGCATCATTTGTGTCGTTGTGAAGCTGAGCAGGACCCCGTCAAAAATTGAGAAGCGTTTCTAGATTTCAAACTGCTTGTCATTCCACGGCCTTTGCACTCCATGCGAACAACTATAGCTGATGCCAATCAATCAGCAACAAGCGAAAATAATCAACAACGACTCACGACAAGAGATCATTAGTGCGAATTCACATAGCACAAGCCAATAACTCAAGCGAGATAGCACGATAGAAATAATTAAGCCGTCGTAGATAAATTATGCCGCGACACCACAGAACGATCCCTAATGTTCCTTTGCAGCGCATGCGTGATGATTCCACACGAGATTACGGTTACTTGACAGAAGACAAAGAAACACCATCAGAATAAAACAAAATCAAAACTAAAAAGTCACCATAACCATTCTAGATTGGCAAAGCCGCTTTGTTGACTGATTCATTCACCACTACGTGTGCCTCAGTTTGGCCGCATATTATCTTTTGTATGGACCCGCAAAGTGTCCGTGGGATCAACTGCGTGACGATGGTCCAGCGGCACCGTGCGTGGCCTTCCACGGCATGATTCCGACAGCTGCAAGTGCACGACATCTGATGGCCTCGGACGGAACAGTGCCTCGATTCAAGCTTGTCTTGAGCGTTGTGCCTCTCTTCGATGTGTTAATTGCAAATGAACACTTCCACACGAAGACAGCGATCGGGGCCATGGAAATCGGAAATTTCGAAGCGAACGTATTGTGCGTCTTCGGTCCTTGGAAGAAAGTGCTTTACAATTGAGTTTCTGTCGCTGTTGCCAGCAAAGACCTGTCAGTTGACAACAGAGCGACGCATGAGCAAAGGGCAGTCAGAAGGTCTCCTCCCCTCGGCCACGCCCTGTCTCTGTTTTCAAGACTCACTCACCTTCTCGCCTCTGCCACTGTCATCCACGCATGCGCGCCACTCTTTGCCATTGAAACTGAAAAAGAGCTTGTAGGCCGTGGTCCAATTGTCAAACGTCGGTTGGCCTTGTGTTGCTATGGCAATGACCCTGCGCTTCTGACCGAAGTTGACCTATAGGGACAGACGAAACGTCAGTGCGCATGACGAGATGCTTCTCCTGTGTCTTTCGGCACCATACTCCCTATGCTTCAGCTCACCGTGAGGCGTTGTGGCTCGTCCTGTGGACTTGGGGTGCTGCTGCACCACACCGTGTTAGCGTTCAGGCGTCCATGCCAAGCACGATGATTCTCATTGTAAATTGATGTAGCAACCATGCCCTCGTTTTGCAGTGCACGTGAGGCTAATCCAGCAGGGCGCGTGACAGTTGTGCAGCCTACAGATGCACCGGAAAGAAATGAAACACAATCTCAAATCGAGGCCACCAAGTGCGAGATGCCCTTGGCTGCTATTGGATGATGATGACGTCACCTGGGTCCCTTCTTGCACTTTCAACTGAATTTCAAAAGAATGAAAACGACAGAAGTCAGAGCAATGCAACTGTTTAATCGGAAACATGACGTTGAAGGGTAGAAATAAGAGTAGAAATAAGAGTAGGTACAAGAGTACACTGGTTGTTCAATGACTCACCGATGCAACTGTGAACTATGAATCGAAGACAGGGAAAGTCCCTTTGCCAGTGTTTGGGAATTAATTTGATGGCAATGGCGAGATGAACAGGATGAAGGCGATTGACGCTGATTGTGTTACGGTCACTTTTTCCAGGGAAGAGCTGCAATATAGCAACGAACAGCAGAACTTACAAAACGGCTAAGTGAGTTTTGGGTTCCTTAAAGCCTCGCTTGTACGATCAATGCACAAGAAAACCTTGAACGGATTCCATCTTAAGTCATTGTACACATTGCCTCTGCATGAAAGCGACAGGTGCCTCTGATGCGGATTATGATGTTACCAGAGGGATCAAAATCAAGAGGGGTCCTACTAATCCACACAGTATCCCCTAAAGCAGCTGATCTAGTATCCTGCAACGCACTCCCACTTGAACCTGGACGCCTCATGTTCCTGGTGAGTCTGATAGCTCTCAGACTGCTTGACAGACATGAATTCCTCCTACCACACTGTTTCATTTCTACATTATCATGTGATGTGTTCTGAGGCAAGGAGTAACTGCTTCTTGCCTTGGTCTGCCCTTTGAAGAAGTAAGTTGTAAATCTGGCTCCGTCTACGCTTGTCTCGAGGGAATATATGACCACGGAGTTGTTTCTTGCGGGATCGCCTTGCGTGGCTATGAGCCAGACGAAGCTCAATTGATCAAAGTCGACCTGCAGAAACGGAGATAACAAAAGAAGATCAAGGGTCAGTGAGACAACGCCCGCGCGGCACTGGCCAGCGTTCCTCTGATCGGTTACCTCACCCTAACAAAGTGCTGCTGACCAGCCGACAGCTCTGAGGCACACCATGCGTTCATGTTGCGTAATCGAGACTGCTTCACTCGATGGAGGTCGTCTTTAAAAGACGAGGCTGACAGTTTGTAGCCATTGATGTCTTCTGCTCCGATTGGTCGATTGATGAAAAGCAAACAAGACCAAAGTATCAGTCAGTGGAAACCAAGCCCTTTCTATTAGCCGTAAATCAATAGGAGTAATGACGTCATAGTGCTTTGCTTACCAGCTGAGTTTCTGCATTCGACCTGAAGAAATAAACACACGAACATTTAATCAACCGCAAATGGCCTTCTGCGCCTACCAGTGTTAGTTAATACAATGATACGCAAATGGGATTGCATGAATACGATCCGTCCCCCGGGGGCGATGGGGGTTAGGGGTGCCGTTATACTCACTGGAATGAGCAAGATGACTTGAGAAGACGTGTCCTTGACTAGTTGTCGAAGGACTGCAGAGAAATCAAACAGACGACAATTCGCTGACTCCAACATGAGGTTAAACTCCACTGCAAGACAACTTCCTTTCCTATCGCACTCCAGTCGGCATGCGTGGACGGTAGGCGTCGTCGCATTAAACATGCTGACCGTGTTGTTAATGCGAGTAGCATGAAAGAAGCGTCCTTGGTAGCGCCAGTCATCCACTAAACACACCGCCTGCTTGTTGTTAACAGCAGCGAGCGGTCGCAGAAGACAAAACAGAAACGCAACCAAACAGACCGCCATCGCTGCCCCACAAGTCATGATGACTTCCTTCGGCTTAATTAAAGTACCGAAAGTGAAACAGTTGTATCGGTCTGTGCTCTCATGAATAATTCAGCAGAGTCAACTCGCCGCATCGCTGCACCTGGACGGAGAATGATTCCAACCTGTCAATCACGATGGAAAGTATACTGCCAAGTGCAGCAGAATTAAGTGGATGCCTTAAGAATTAAGTGGAGGTTAACTGCAAATGTTACATCAAGGCAGTGCCACATAACGGCACCGTGCGTGAAAAGCAAAGAAGCAAGAGAAGCAAATCAGACGACCAATTGGATTGGAATAATTGCTTAGCCCTTAGGGCAATGCTGGGCTGCGTCGCTCAGCAACGGACATTCTACGCACGCTGACTATAAATAATAACCTAACATCAACATAGAGAAATAAATTAGGGAAGAGATTCAATCGCAGATGAAGACTTCGGCGCGAAGGCACATGTCGTTGCCATGGTAATTCTGTGGCACAATCTGAAGGTATCTTGTGCGCTGCGCAGTTGGAAGGAAGTGCTTGACGATGGAGTTTCTGTCCTTGTTGGCTGAAAAGACCTGGAAGATAACGAGTCAAGAAAAACCTCAGTGACAGACAGACAGACAGACAGAGAAGCCCTCTCGCTGATGCTTGTTCAGATTCTCAGTGGCACGCATTATTTGACGTGGCTCATGGTGTTACCTTGGTAACATATTTCTCAGCGTAAGTCCTCCAGAAGCTGTTGTCGTCACTAAGCTTCAATTTGTAATTCGTCACCCAGTTGTCCCACGTTGGTTGGCCCTGGGTAGCTATGGCAACCACCAACACTGACCGTCCAAGGTCGATCTAGAGAACGCGAAGCGGAGTACAATGATATCAACAGGAGATGAGGCACGGCGTAGCCTTCGAGTGAATCGTGTGTGGCGCTGGATGCTGTCGTCGATTACCTGAATGTATTGGTCGAAGGCTTGCTGCCTCGGATCGGCGCACCATGACCCATATGAATTTAATCGACCGTAGAATGCCACGTGATTCAAGCTGTACACAGAGGAAGATACGATGTTGCTGTTGGGTAAAATGTGCGAGGCTAATCCAGCAGGGCGAGTAGCCGTGGAGCATCCTGCAAACACAAGTGACTCACTGGCGTCAATGGCACTCTTGGTACTTCTCGCCTCCTCGACAAACAGAAAACTCAGCTATGAGCTCGGTCTGAATGAAAATGCTTACCTGGTTGACGCGTGTCCGCAGATGCATCTGATAACAAGCAGACAAGAATCAACATCAAATCGTGAAATGCCCATATAGAAAGGCTGAGCGATGGTTGGGTCCCCCTGTGGTTACATACCACAGCCGTACAGCTCTAGGCGCAGGCACAGGTCGTTCCCATGCCACTTTGTAGGGATCAGTTTGATTGACAGCACAGTGACAGCACGCGATAGTTTATTGGCCGCCATGCTGTTGCGATCCGAATTGCCTTGGAAGACCTGTCACGGAGGCGCACTGTTAGAAAACCCTATGATGAAATCGAGGCTGTGCGTCTGCATATGAGGCAGTTGTTATGTGCTTACCACTGTCTGACCAGCATGAGTGAACGGATGGAATGTTGCACCATCTTGGCTAACCTCGATATGGTATTCGGTCACCCAGTTGTCCCACAGCGGATAGCCTTGCGTGGCAATCACCCAGACGAAGGTGGGCTGATAGAAATCAACCTAACAACAAACCAGAGACGAATGCAAGGCAACGCCACTTCAGCACTGATTGGTCAGATAGTGACTATGGTCAGATGAGCGAGCGGGGACTTACCCTGATGAATTGCGGTTCGAATTGTGACACGTGATTAGCGCACCACGCTGTCTGCTGGTGTAGTCTTGCCAATTGCACTTGATGATTGACGTCGTATTCAGACGAGGCTGAGAGCTGGAAGTTCTTTATCTGTCTCGTTTCCATGCCCAATGGCAGCAATGCGCTGCAAGGTGCTTGCGAACAGAAGAGCAACTCGATCAAGGACTCGAAATGCGATGAGAAATTAATGTTGGTCGGCATGACGGCGAAAGAAGCACCAGCGAAGGCGCCTTCTCACCTGCTGTCGATGTCAATGGGAATGCTGTTGTCATGGCAGCTGGTGCGGCGGTCGTCATGGGAACTGGTGCTGCAAAAGAAGACCACTGTCTGCTCAGTATTCGCAAGCGTCAGTTGTCAATCAAATGGGGCGGCAGAAGCAGGCCGTTCTGGTCCTCACCTCCGCATCGACCATCTTGAACTTTGATGTCGTCAATAGCGATGTCACTGCGGTAGTCATAGCCACGAGCAGCTTCAAAGTAGATCTAACGCAATTTTCAACAATGAATTACAACCACAGGACTTTCAGATGCGCAAAACTAACATAGAAATGAGGTCAGTGCCAATGTGTTACCTTTTGATCGAATGTCCCATCGATGGTTACCTCGTAGTGGTGCCAACCTGGGCCTTGGTCACCAGAGAGGCTATGTAAGGTTTTATTCACCATGGCGACCTTGTTCTCTTGGATGATTGTTAGTGTTCCCATGGCAACTCCGTACATGCTATACCATGCAGAGAGACAGCGGTCCCCAGTGCCAGCGGTTATCGTGTTGCTGTAAAGTGACCTGGGTTTGTCTGTCTTCGCGGGCGCAGACCCTTCGTAATAGACGTAATACTCTGCGGAATGGAAACAAAGAAGAAGGTCGCATTTGGATTAAAATCAGTCTTCTCTGCATAATTATAGTGTATGCTATCATTTCCTTACCAGTCCCTGTTGTGTGGTCGCCTGGAGGCCCTGTGTTCTTGCTGGTCGTTGGGCCATACCTGCGGTACCAACCCGTTCTATCCCTCACTTCGAGATTCCACTCACAAAGGTCCAAATCGAAAGAGCAGCTGTATTTCTCTGCAAACACACAACGCCCGTCCTTGACCGACAGATCCATGAAATTCGTGGATTGCTTGGCAATGACGGATGAGGTGTGACGGGGGTGACTTACCTGCGCCGCATCCTTCCAGCGTGCACCCCTTCGTCTCTCGGCTGTCTCCATTGCAATCCTGGCCTCCATTCGACGGCTGTGGATCATCACATAATCGACTGCGCATGGTTGTTCCCAGGCCACACGAGGCCGTGCAGTAAGACCATGCACTCCACCGTCCCCAATGGCCGTCGATGGGTGCTGTTTGATGTGTCGAGAGAAAGAGACCGTCCACATCAGAACAGACTACTGATGACCGCTTGCCACTCATCATCATCACTGCCGTAGAATAACTTACCGTAGCACTCGGCGTGCGCGCAGTCGGCTGTCTGTGTGATGATTCCCGATGGGTTGGCGCTCTTGCAGCTCATAGCCTCGCTGCTGTCAGTGCAAAATGCCTGCCTCGTCTTCTTGCAGTTGACGTCACAAGGAGAATACGAAGACCAAGAACTCCAGCTGGAAGATGCCTCTGCTCAAAATGAAACAAAACAGACATAGAAGGACACTCTAAAGTAGGATATTAGAAATAGAGAAGGCTGAAGAGGGCGTACGGTTGCATCGGTAGAGGGCGTTGATCTCCACTGCGTCCAATGTACTCAGTCCAGTCCGCTGGCCCAATGTGACATTCTTGCTCCCAATCACTTTCATCGTCGGTTTGCCGTTGATTGAAAATGACTTAGACCCATAATGCATCACACTGTTGTAGTCGTAGTTAACGTGATTCTCGACTGAATAGCGATTATATTTGTCGAAATTGCTCTCGCTTCCTGTTAAAAAGGAACGCAATGGACCCATCATAAGATATAACACAGTTTCTCTGTGCGATTGGACTGTCTCTCTTTGCAGTTAGCCTCGTACCTGGCCTAATGTTCTCCCACATGACCTCAACGTACTGGTTTCTGTCTGGTCGAGATTGCTCGTGAAGGAAGCCAAGGGCATGGATCAGCTCATGCACGATCGTCCCCTTGTCCCCGCAGCCAGGGCCGAGAGAGAGGTTCTGGGGCCCTGCTTTGGCGTAGAAACGGCCGACCATCGACCAGCATCTGGAACAAAGAGCATGCGTAGTCAGATCACTGCTGGCCGCATTCAAAGCGTGCCTAATGATCATGCGTCGTCCGCTTACCCGGTGCCGCGAAATATGTTGATGTGGTCACGTTGCTTGCTGTGCGGGACAAAACGGAGGCACGTGTGAGTCTCGATCTCGCGGAATGCCTCCTTGATTACCGCTTCATCAATCTCTAACAGTTGAGAAAAGTAAATATGACGTCATGCAAACAGTGGGTCGCTTTTAGGGACAAAATGGCCACCACGCGGCGCGACTCACTTGCGGACGGGTCGATAGTGTAGGGCACCACTCTGCCAGGCCAAAGTAGGCCGTGGTCAGTCATGGCATTCCGCTTCGTTCTCAAGTCATCATTATCAGTGGGAGGCATGGCAATGTCACCCTCTTGCAGGTGCAGGTCTTGCGCTGTGAAATGATACCAGAGACAAGTCAAGTAAGGTCAGGGGAATGAGCAGTACTGTCGCTGACAATCACGCTGCGCATGCGCCATGATGGCTGACCTTCGTTTACTGTCAAGATGTGATCCATGGCCGTCTCTTCGTCGTCAAGCAGCTGACTCGACCTAGTCTCCAAGTTGCCGCCATTAGTAGTTTGCTCAGCTGAACCAACAGAAATGACATCCTCAAATTATCAAACAGACAACAGAACACAAATGATCCTAAAGCCAAAGTGGATACAATAGTGATGGTTTAATCACGGGATCAGTCTTACCGCAGTAGCCGCATGTCGATCGACAGAGATCCACAGCCAGCGAAGCACGCCGGGAACAGAAGGACAATTGCTTGGCCTGGCGACAGATCATCGGGTTGATACCATCTATGCAATGGTCATTTGAAGTTATTCCTTCATTAGCACCCTCGTTACTCCAGCCTGTAATAACAATAACAACGACCTGCTTGTCAAGTCACGCGAGACGAGAATTCTACGATTAGTAGCAATCTGCACTTGACTGTGCGTCCAACGGCTACGGCTTGCAGTGCAATGAGTGCAATCGGCCCGAGGGCGCCACGCAGTGTCCTAATGCGATGCGATGCGATAGGCGGGCGGGAAGAGGGAGCTCTGCTTACCGGTCTTGCGCTGCTGTAGTTTTCTTTAAACTTCTGTCACTCGCTCTGCTTCTGTGCTGCTGTCGTCGGCTTTCCTTTCGCTTCGGACGACGTCTTCAAGGACGGAGAGGAACCCCAGCTGACCACGTCCGTCTGCAGAGCGTAGTAGGAATACCACCATCAATGAAGTGACGGCCGTCATCAACCTCACGCGGTTGCCTCTGCTTGTCATCGTGGCGGACGGATGCAAGCGACGAAGACTGCCTGTCCCTGTTCTCTGTCAAGCGATGAACTGCTCTTTTACAGCGACGTGTTTTTCATATAGCAACACGGCTGACAATATCTTCCTACCCCCTCCGGGGTGCCTCCATTCGGCGTCGACGTGAGACGTTTGTGTTTCGCCACAATGACAGTGGAAGTGCCTCTCAAAAGGAACCTTCGGCGCGTCGATGGCAAGGCACAAAGACCATTCGATCATCACACGCATTCGCTAGGGTCAGAGTGAGCGAAAGGACGCGGCCGCCGTTTTATCACCGCTGTCACGGCGCAATGACACAAATGACGTCACCGTGGGTTCGCGCCATCTGTCACTTGGCCTGCACCCATGACTGCGCCCAGATGAGCAATGCCGCCCTTTTAGATCGAAGCAGGATTTCCACGTGACTCATAATCAAAGCGGACCATCTTATTCGATCTCTAAACGGATCATGATCGTGTTTGGCGTACACTTAGCAACTACAATCCACTTCGCAAACATCCTCAATTGCCGGCATTGCCTCATTTGCCTCTTTCTCAGGCCAAAAATAGATTGCTTGGCAACTCTAGTATCATGATTGCTGAGTGACAGACCTCGTTTTCATTTCCCTGTCGGAGGACTTCACGAAGGCAGCGGAGCAATCGGCGTAGACACGAATGCGGCTAAAAAGCGAAGCATGAATGGCAAACGTGACCGCGGCATCACCAGTCATAAGGATCCTGGGACCTACTGACGTCATACTAGCGTTTATGAGCTAACCTTCGTTCTTTTTTCGTTTGAATGCATGCGGTCAGCGAACAACTGGACAAGGAGATGCGCCACAGCGAATGCTCACATGGCGACACCGCAGTCACGAACGCGACCTCCTTCCTTCTATCGTATTACAATGGAGACAGTTTTTATTTATTTTATTGAGCAAACATCATCTCTGTACGTTCTTCAATCCTGGAGAGATGACGTACAACGGACAGCGTCGCCCCATTGCTATACAGGAACAAGTGGTCATGGAATGTCCCCTCGACTAAGGATGCTTGGGTGGTCGACATTTCAGTCTTTCTTATATTTCAACGATACAAGAAAGTATTTTATTTTGAAAGAGAGGGAGAGGGCGATAGCTGCGAAATAGGAGCGAAGGGAAAAGTAATGCGCGGCAACAGAAGGTCTGGCACGAGCAACAAATCGGAAATTGAAAAACAGAACGATGACGTCATGTGGCTGATTGCATTATATTATGTACAAATGGGGCAGAGGTCGACATAAGTGGGGTCAGGGGGCTAGCGTATCTTGGGCTTGGCTCTGCGGTAGGGCGGCGCCCATCTGAGTGCGGACGGGTCGATGGCGAGGCGGGGTCGTCTGTACTGGGCCATCTTCAAATGCTCTTCGACCAGCTTCGGCGTGACACAGATGACGTGTTGACCCTTCCAGTACTTGACCATGTTCAACGCCTGCAGCGTGTTGATAATGTCCTCTGGAGTGATGCTCGTCATCACACTGCAACAACAACAACAACAATATCAAAAACAACAAAGTTTACAGCGAAGTTTCACAAAGAAGATTTGTACACTATGCTACAATACACAGCTCCCCTACAGAGATCGCCTGGAATTCCTACACCTTGACTCACTTGAACTTCGACGAAGTCCTTTGATTTGTAGATGTCATAAAAGATTATATTCCATCTAGTAGATTTAAAATCAGAGGATCATTTCGTATTGCGCAGCAACTTTCAGAAGTTGCAGCATCGGCATGTCCCTGTCAATAACACTGTATTAAACTCGTTTGGCTATCGCATGATACTGAGTTGGAATTCTTTACCCGATTAAGAAGTTGTTACTTCTTCGTCATTGGCCACCATTAAACAACGCCTGCTGGCAGTAAATTTAGCCAGATCTTGTAAGTGTTATAAATTCTAGGCTGCACATTATTGAAAGTTGTATTACTTTCCTGTGCTTGCCAGTCAAAATGTATCATAGATTTGAGAATTTTGACAAAAAGATCAAATCAAATCAACAATAACAACAACAACAACAAAATGCAGCAGTGACGACGTGCACGTGAGATCACCTGAGGTCTTTGATTGACAGCGTGCCTCTGGCCATTCTCAGGATATCAAGCAGCACCCAAGACCAGTAGCTGCGGTAGCTAAGCTTACCAAGATCAGAGAGTGGTTTCTCAGGAGAACCCACCATTCCTTCGATCTTTGACAATTCGTAGCCTGACAGAAAAACGAAATTGACTAGGTTGAACATCAATAGAAATGCTAATGAGACCGATCAGAACAGGACAGAAGCAGCTTACTGAATGCAATGAGGAACTTTCCATAGCCCTTCCGCTGGTAAGGAGGCAGCGTCAAGATGCAGGCCACATTGTTGCCGTCTGGGGATTCCTTCTCCTGCATAAAAAGAGTTTGTTTGAAGTTGGCAAACATTGTCATGACAACACGTGTCGCAACTGATCAATTCACTGTCGCACCTTTGAGAAGTAGCCCACAAGATGGCAGCCTTCGCGGTCGACTTCCGTGAGAATGTAGAAGAGGAACGGCTCCACGTCAAAGTACAGCGTCTTATGGTCGAGAAAGAGCTTGGCAAGGAGGCACATGTTTTGACAGTAGATCTAGCGAAAGACAAACACAAATGTGCTGTAGCAAGACTACACAAGGTCAGCTGGTGAGACGAAAAGTCAACTTCATAGCAAAGATGCCGGTCAGCACCTTCTGCTCTTTTCCATCCACTTCAAAGAGCGATAGTGTCCCTTTCCTGTAGATCTCCTTTCCAGGTGGTTGCCGATGGGAACAGACACCCTATGAAGCAAAAGAAAGAAGCTGCATCTACACAAATTCTTTTAAATTTAAACGAGCACATTTACAAGCAACACTATCACATGTTTTCCATTCATTGTACCTTGTGCCGCGTGTATGTCGTCTCCAGTTTCATGTACTTGGCACAGTATTCACAGATGAACAGCTTTGACACTTTGCCGTATTCTTCAGGGTAAGGTGAAAAGTACCATGTGTCAATCTCGTATTTCCCAATCTCGATCTTGTCAACGAACTTGACCCGTGTGATCTCAAGAGAAAGTAAACAATCAAAGGATCAATTAGCAGGAGTAGAAGCAACTTGAAAGATCTGACGTGTACGTCAAGGCAAACCAAGTGACAGCCATGCTTAATACGTGCATCCTAATTCAAAGCACAGATACCTTCTTATTTGTTAATTGGACTATGCTTTGATTACCATTCAAGCAACACCTGCTACAGACAGACAGACAGACAGACAGCATTTAAAGTGCACAAGCAAGACGATAGCTTCTACCAGTCATGGGTCAATCCCCTACTGTATTTTTGCCTTTGTGAAACTACCAGACAGGAGTTATCGTCTCTTCTGAAATATGGATTTAGCTAATTATCGATTGGAAAAAGTTGACATGCTGGACCAGTAAGAGCAAAGAGCTACCACAACCACACACATGCCAGCACTATAAAGAGCTTACAAACATTACATATTGTTGCATTGAACCAGCGCAGATACGCATGCTATGTTCAACAGCCCAAAGACAACTGCGTTGTTGCTTACTGCTTCGTGTTCCTTCTCAAGTGCAGCAGTCGTTGGATCCATCTCGGCATAAGTCTACAAAAACAATCAAGGGTTTTTAACAATGTAATTAATCAGAGGTATTAAACAGCACTCTAAATATGACAATTGATTGGATCCCAATCCATTAAAAATATCTTAGTTGAATGAGACGGCCAACAAATGCTTTCTTACTATCCACCATATGTCCTAACAACCGTATCAGCAGCATTCAATGAAATGACAACAACGCTATGCAAGGAGGAACGAAGGACGTCAGCAATGACAGTTACAATGGCAATTGGGCATTGCTTTTAGCTGGTATGGCAAATAGTGCCATAAAATGCCCAAGGGTTTATTAGGACAACGAACTGTGTATGGGTCAACTCTGCATTTCTTACGAATATCAAGTGTGTGACAGTACGCAAAGCATTCTTGACTTCACTGCACAACATCTGATAATGTGGCTTTACAACAGTGACTTGCCTTCTGGACGTGGTTAATTTCGTCATGCTTTCGCTTTTGATTTCGTGTTAACTTTCTTTCGGGTACATCAGCTTCAATCTCAGTCAGGACTTTGAGTTCCTCTTCTGGTGCACTTCGACTGAAGTCAACTCTGTCAGAGTATACCCATTCATCAAGTCGCCGATTAACTGAAGAAAAAAGGTTAGCATCATAATTGTTGTTTCACAGGGAGCTAAAGTGCATCTGCTGAAAATGAAGAGCTCTGCAAACTTACATCCTTGATAGTGAACATAGTACTCTGCTTTGCCATCACCAGAAGCACGACGTTGGATGATCTCTGACATATCTAAGTTCAAAATAAATAAATCAGACATAATTAGCCTGCTATGATGCAATGTCTCTAACTACCGGTATGTGCCTGCATTTTGTAATAATAAATTAGCATGAATTTAGTATTGAGCTGCTTGCGTGTCTGCTCTGATCAAAAGTCAATGAATTATTAGGAATGCATATATTAGGATATATGGCCAGCGTCATACGGAATGCATTGTGAGTGGGGCTTATTAGTTCATTCAGCTGTTACATTCTGTCCCAATTTGCATTCTTCCACTTTGACCTTGTTTGAGCGCTAGCACTTTGCAGTGCACTCCAAAAGTGTGGACAACCAGATTATTGTTGTTTAACTTGTTTCAAAGAGGATGGAAACATTAATGTTGCTATTGGCTAGCAGGCTCTGGGTTTTAAACGGACATAATATACATAGGCCTACATACATACAAATAAACAGAGTTACAGACATTTGTGAGATGTAGATATAGATCGTCTTATTGAGCTTTTGTTGATTTCTACGTAAGAAACTAAGAATTTACCGATTTTCCAGTTTCGCATCGTGTTTTTGTTATCGCTATTGTGCTTTGAGCTAGTATCGTGAACTTTGTCGATCAAGTTCTGACTTAGGTCCTGTTTACATGAGGCGGGCCAGCCTGGATAGATGGGCCATTGAGAGAGATTGTTGTCTCTTATTGTCTCGCATTCTTTCTGTGCAGTGCATTTATTTGATTGACACGTGAAGTTGCAATGCCCTCTGGGTGAGATGAAAAATTGTCATGTAAACTGTGTCAGATGGGCTCGCCCGGAAGATCAAGTTTTCTATGCATACATTTGACATTTGGTGCCAATGGATCATTTCATGACTTGTATGCGTTGATGAAAGCTCAAGATCGTATCCCGCTTTCACTTTTCATCATTATAAACTAGCGGCTACGCCGCCGGGCCAACGGCAGGACTCAGCATAATGCATCTCAGTCTATCAGGTTGAG
>OFHS01002676.1:0-19917 GCA_900245855.1 Calvadosia cruxmelitensis | reverse complement strand
TTTATTATAACTGTGAACGAAACACGAAGACTACTTCTGCCATTTTTTCTATTTGTTGGAGCTCGTACATGGCCTATTTGCACTTGATAGCATGACGATCTGACGTATGGATTCTCCCTCTTGAACGATTTCACATCACGGTCGCTAGGCAAAAGCCGACCCGAATGACATCGCACAACGAATAGAGCAAAAACAGATGAACAGATTTATTTATTGGCACTCAATTAGACTGCTGAGTTTATTCGTAGTTCTGAACTGAATTGCTTGAAAATATCGCCATTCATGGCTTTATTTTCGTGTCATGATTGCTGTGCAAATGTTCAACACCATCATTATAGCACATTATGTGCCTTTTCCGTTGCCTCCATGTGTTGTGAGAAGATCAGCTAGCCAGTTACTACCGAAGGCGTTCATTTCAAGTTCGGAACGAATGGAAACAGATGGCTGCATAATTCTAATCGATTTCCGAGAACACTTTCATGAAATTGAATAAGCGATCGCACACATGAAATTTGATTACCGCGACTCCTTAGTTGGATGCCGCGAAGGGCGATTTTGAAGTAGGGCTATGTAAAACTGAATTAGCTCACAGAAGTCAGAGGACAATAAACGAAAAAACATGCTTACCTGAATCCTGAGTCATTTAGCTACACAGTGGTCTAAAGTTTACGTCCATAGAGCAAATGTGGCGACCACACAAAATCATTTCAGAATGCCAGATTTTAGCTTAAAAACTGCTAGTCTGCCGTACATTTAATCCAATTCTACCGAAACTACTTTATGAACTGAACTGGTTTTGATATCAATATGTAGCTAAATGATATGCAGACCCCGTGAAACTTATAACTTTTTCCATCAATGCCAGTTTTAACTCTTATTCATAAATTTGCTCATATACCAAAGTTGCGAGTTTTAAGGCGCGGTTTGTTATGTTCTCATACGTTTTTAACGTTATAACTAAATGCATAAGAAAGACAATTTATTTCTCTTTCTAGCAAGGGTAAAATAATTAAATTACGCCCAGAAACGGCGTCATAATTGCGGTTTTACGAATTCAACCCGATTTGTGGTCAAAACGGAAGTCGCGCAAGAAGGCTCACTACGGAGAAAAATGGCTCAAAAGGGCAAAACTTCAAGCTCAATTCGAGAGTTCTAAACGTGCTTCGAATTGAATTTCCTTTTGCATGCAACGTTTTACTATGTTTTCACAACTTTTTCGCCTTGATCCCGGTAACATTTCGAAAGTCGACTTTTTTTAACCATCCTATTGTCTACATTAGAAGGCAGGAATAAAGCAACAACAACTGACGTTCGCGTCAATGAGGAGCTTGCTGAAGTGGTCTAAGGTTACACGGGGGTTGACATCACCAAAGGTGTATACCAAAAGTGGAGCAAACTAGTCAAGCAATGTTGATTTTATTGTAAATAGCACTCAATCTCATTTCATATTATTTCTTAATTTAATTTTTATTTTATTTTTTTTTTTAATTGTAATGTTACAATTTCCTACACTTATTTACGTGTTTACGTATACGCAGTATATACACCGCTTTGATTTTATAACCCGTTGCAATGTACATAATGCACATTTGGTCAATCATTATCATCAAAGGTGTACGACATGCTTGTCGATTAAGTTTCGTAATTACTGTACATAATAAGAAAGTAGATAATACCATGATTTTACAGATTAAGACAAACAAGGAATTATCACTCATCAATTTGCACCTGCTAACGCACGCACTAGTAAATATCAATCGGCAATAGTGCAATAATGTATATCATTAATCGAATATCAATAGTCACGGGTCTTCTAAACAAACAAGCAATTTTGCTTACGGAATGATCCTATCGTATCTGTCAATTTAGTTATCAATGTATTATTGATGTGTAGTAGTACTTTACAATTTATGACTGATATGATGAAATATACAAACAAACAAACAAACAAACAAACAAACAAACAAACAAACAAACAATATATCATGATACATTTTGATGTACCTGATGATACAATGTGTTTGCCATCTGGTGAAAATGCGACACACTGGATAGGTCCCTGAAAGAAAAATGAAGTGCCAAGCTTTATCGACAGATAAATATTACCTGGTCGTTAACCACAGGTTAGGGGCAAGGGGTCCAGGATATTTGACTATGAGTCGGTACCGCTCCCAAAAAGCTCTAACTTTACTCGCTTGCTGTCTATCCGTCATCAAGCAAATGATTGGACATACAACAGCGGCAATGTCGGCATGGCAGTTAACATTTCATCTCAACCGCTACAAAATATAAATTGTTTGAATTAATAGTAATATTGACATTTGTTTACTTTATGAATTGGTTTAATTTTATTGCTCGTAAACGCCTGCCACATTTGGTATAAGAAAGTATAAGTGGGATTGCAAAAGTTTGGCTTAATCGCTATTCGAATACTAATGGCAAAATGGCAATAATCTCGCACAAATTCCTAAGTTTAGTTACGAAGCAAAATCAGGAAGCACACTAAAGAGCTTTGTCATGAGTACATATCCCACGTCATATTGCGTAATGTCTGCACACCTTGTGGCCAGTGAACATCCGCACTCTGTTACCACTTAGTAGGTCCCAGATCCTGACAGAGCGGTCGTCAGATCCTGTCGCGATGTAATTACAGTTTGGATGGAAGACGACGACCTGCAAATGATTATGGCAAAGTGATCAACGGACGTGATTCCATCTTCTGCGTCATCTACTTATGTTAATCAGTAGTAATGTGCAGCTCAGGTAGTACAAACAAACATGATTAATGACAAAGGCCCATAGACAGACAGACACCATGTGCTTCTACGTACATTGACACCTGCCAAATGTCCAACAAATATTCTTAGCGGTTGGTAGTTGTCAACACTCCACAGACGTGCTGTCCGGTCATGTGATGCAGTGGCAAAGTAATACCCACGCGGGCTGTCAAGACAAAGATGACATCATCACAACCATGACATAATGATCAATAAATTCACTGCAGGACGCAGCTTGACATATCACTACAGTAAAAGCTGTATTAGCGGCCACCTCTATAGAGCAGCCACCTGTGAATAAAGGCCACTCTTCATAACCCAAAAATGATACTTTGTATAGAATAAACCTGGACAAAAAGGCCACCTGTCTGTAAGGTCATTTTTCTCAGGTCGCAGAAGTGACCATTATAGACAGGTTTCATTGTATGTGCAACCATACCTGAATGTGACGTCCCAAATGGGATAATTATGTCCCTTGAAGACGACAAGGCAGGCGAACACATGAAGACTCCACAAACGAACTGAAAAACAAGTCACCTTGTCATTTGGAGGACTTATGAATGAACAGCAAGGAAGTAAGCAACAATATGAACCACTCACCCGACCCATCTTCAGAGCACGACAACAGGCAGCTATCGTCAATGTTGAAGGAGAGTGCGTAGACGGGACCAGAATGACCATACAAGGATTTCTGCTCAACGGCAGTCCTGCAGATGGGAAGTAAGCAGACGGCTGGTCAACCAACGGAAGGGAAAGATGAAGCACAAATAGGGCCATATTAAGAGTAAAAAATCTAAAGCACTACAACTAGGAGGGGGTAGTCTATTTTGGATGGTTAAATAACCTGACACTGATGGCTTTGCTAAATACTTCACCACTTGACCTGCCAGAAAACATCGACATTGGATAACTTGATTCAGTGGCACTCTTGAGGTGATTAACCTTTAAAAATCTAAACGCCGGTACATTCGGTAAATTGAAACTGCTATTGAAAAGGGGCTATCCTGATGGAGGGTCTAAAGCACATGCTTTAGCCTACTAGTTAAGACAATCCTGGATACAGAAGTCCTTGGGTCTGTTGGAGAAAGAACTGATGCCACATATTCGTTGGTTTCAAGCAACCACTTAGAGGGGTGATTAACAGTAGGTGTTAATCGCTGATTGGTTAATAATAGTGTCCATTCCCCTTAGTTTCGATATATAAGTTTGTGGCTTGAGTTAATTCGCCACTTGTGCATTACCTTGCTCTTTTGTTCTCGTATGTGTCCTTGTTCACGTGTCTGTTGACGTTTTTCTAGGATCTTTATGTACCGGTATGTTTAAAGTTATTTTGCGTAAATATTCTTCCTGTTGTTAGCTTTACGTATTCTATGTCTCTTGTCTCTTTCTTGTGTTTTGAACAAGTCAATAGCCATAACATAAATTCCTACTTGGATGTCAATTTGTAATGGCATTCAAGCTCTGATACTTCAACCTCCAAGTACAGTCCGACAGATTTCGTTAGCCTTAGAGTATTAGAGCACCTGGAACTTTGAGAGTAGGGGTCCACAAGGAGAACTCACTTGTCATTCATCACTCTCTCCATGACATCATCTAGAACAGATACAAAACAATGAAGAAAAAGACTGACGCACATGCTGTCTCGGTGGCTGGCTTTCTTGCTTGCCATCGGCTACATACCAGCTTCTTTGTCGATGCGCGCGAGCTCAGTCGTTGTTTTGAGTGTTCTTAACTTCCTTGTGGTTAGGCTCCACACGCGAATTGCTGAATCATCAACGCCTGCCGCCATCATAGACGAGCTGTCATTCAATGCAATGGAAGTTACGCTGCAAAAGATAAAATTGCCCGAATCAGATTTTGTCTTCGATTTAAAGAAATCATGAACCACAGTCTGATGACGCAGACCAATAGCACGGCTGATCAGAAGGTCTTGGATGATGTAACCTAGCAATGAATATTAACTATCAGTACTTGCGAAACAAAAACTGGGAACTTCTGCAGCATCAACAGCAAAAGCCGTGAAATATCACTACAGGTGATACAAGCAAGAGTTAGCCTGCTTCTTAACTGTTTCACTGCTTAGAAGGTTCACCTGTTGTGTGAATTCAGAAGAGTGTAGAAACAAACAGATGGGACTTTGTCGCGACTAACGTGAAGTCGCTTGCTGGTCTCTCTGTGGATGGCCAACTTGAGCTTCTTATCTCGGTCCTTCCTGGAACCAAACACAGTTAATCAAACAGTCACATTTTGTCATTACTGTTGTATAAACGTAACTCAGCATCTTCAGATTTTTCCATCCCAACAGAACACCAATCTGGCTTGCATCTGTTCAATTCTGATCTCAAAGCATTCAGAGATTCAGTGGATTCAAACAGATGATAAATTCTTCTAATATACTAATGGCAGGCTAATCAACTGCGTCTTGTGTGAACCAGAGATCCAAATGGGTACAATATCAAGAGAAAAGGGCCTTTCGTGGACACAAACGCTAAGGATCTGCCACTGTTGCTCTAGCCTGTGCTTCGGCCATATTTGCTTCTATTGAGGCCTTTCAAAGGACTACACACTATTATTCAGTTTACAATTGCCTTCTTGCTCACTAACGAGCATACGAAAGTACATAAAACAAAGAAGTCCCCAAACGAGAAGATAATCACCATGACTTTATAAAGGTGAGCTACAACAATAGGACGAGGAACAAAAGCCTCTGTATGGTCAGATGCATTGATTATTTATAGATTGCTTCAGTCGATTAATCGATCGTTAAAAACTCACAATCGGCCCAGGGCTAATTATAATTACACTTACAGTGAAACCTGTCTATAATGGTCAACATTGGGACCTGAATAAAATGACCTTTATAGACAAATGGCCTTTCTGTCCAGGTTGATTTCTATAGAAATTGCCATTTTGGAGCTATGAAGAGTGGCCTTTATACACAGGTGGCTGCTCTATAGAGGTGACCTCTAATACAGTTTTGACTGTATATTTATATCTAACTTGCATAAAAGTGGCGATTGTGGCCTGCATCGTTTAAAAAAAGCAGAAACGTACAACTTTGGAAAAGGAATCCGATCTGCTTTCGGAGCATGCGGGTCTGAAGCTTGTCTCTTCTTGCCTAAAATACAATCACAGAGCAGCGTTAACAGAGTGGCAAAAATGGAACAAAACGATTTAACACAAACAGCAGAAATTGACCTACCTTCTTCTTTTTTCGATTTCTTTTTCTGAATTAAAAGACAACAAATAAACAAAATTGAATTAAACTGGTGTCCAGTGAACCAAACAAACTGATGTGCGGCACATGGAGTTCAGTTCAGAAAGAGTAGGTTTGAGTTCCGACATAGCAAAAGTGATAATGTCATTTAAGCAAAGCGAGAAATGGACAGTCATAACTACAACACGTGCAGAAAAGATGCTACACATCCAATCACAAGAGCATTAACTAACTGGTGCCTGCAAACCTCAAAAGTCACTGCTATGAATGACTGGAATTGCCTCTTAAGTTTGAGATCCATGCCTTCAAGGACGCAATTCAAGAAATCGGTTCATCGTCAACTTAAATCAAAAGTTTATACTTATCCGTACAATATTTTGCATTTTTGAATTTCAACATTTGTTAGCCTAACCCCATTTCATAACCCAGCACGTTTCTTACATATAATGTTTACAGTATAACCCGTTTAAGCGCAAATCGGATAAGCGAAAAACCCGTTTATCTGCAAACAACTTGCTATGTACCGATTTTATTGCGTACAGTACAAACTCTCTTAATCGATTCCTGATAAGTGAAATTCCGGATAAGAGCAAAGGATATCGTTGGCAAACTACTATTGCGCTTTAAAAGCGGGTTACACTGTATTCCTTCTTATTGTAACCAATGGTATACATTATAGCACAACAGTACATTATTGAAAATCAAAGCAATGGGGCATAGCCTATCTGTATAAAGAACGGTGTTACTATCATTACCGGTAAAAAACAAAAACAAAACAGCTTAAGATGTGTAAACTTTGCCAAGAGTTTAGTTGAATATATACAACTGAAAAGTGAAATATTTGAAAAGGATGTTGACTCAGTTAAATAATAAAATGTACCTTTGGTTTCTCTTTATCTTCTTCGTCGTCACTTTCTTCGTCAAGGGCCGCTGCCAGATCAGGGTCATTCGCCAAACCATAAAAGACCTTCTGCTTGCTTCCTGCAAAGGTAATCACCAGCGATTACGGAATACAGATCAGAAGAACAAGTCAACGGCGTGTGGCATACAGATTCTGTTTGATAAAATTTTGAGGCTTGATTATACGACGGCTTATGATATAAATTCGACTTAAACCTTTCACAGAATTATTTTGGATCTTATCAGATTACAGTGAAACCTGTCTATAATGGTCACCTTTGGGACCCGCAGAAATAACTTAATATAGACATGTGACCTTTCTGTCCAGGTTGATTTCTATAGAAAGTGTCATTTTGAGGTTATGAAGAGTGACCTTTATAGATAGATGGATGCTTTATGTAGGTGGCCGCTAATACAGGCTTGACTGTAGTACATTGTCTTGAGACATGCAGTAGCGAAAGAAGGCAATAGGGCAATTTTCAGTATGCCTTGGAGCAAAATTTTCAAAAACAAAATTGATAAAAGAGGAAGCAGAATTTTGCAGGACCTGAACAGGTTATTCAGTTATCGCAACAATTCTTTGAATCAAAATCAGGTTGGTCAAAGAACCAGACTATTATACTGGCAATATCTTTCCAATCTTCTTCCAAGATTTGAATAAAAAATAAAAAACTCAGGTTTGAATAAAAATAAATAATCCTGCTTCGAACAGCTTTCCTAGTGTGGCCTAAATTAGAATTGTAATGTTTACAAAAGCGATTTCATCAATGCATAGATGTACTGTGAATACAAGATGAGCAAACATCGTTGATGAGCACGAGGTCTAGCTCTGTATTCATCGAATCAATTTGCAATTCACACCAAATACAGTCAAACCCGTATTAGCGGCCATCTCTATAGAGCAGTCTACTGTGTATAAAGGCCATTCTTCACTACCCCAAAATGACACATTCTATAGAAATCATCCTGGACAGAAAGGCCACCTGTCTATAAAGGTCATTTTCCTCAGGTCCCAAAGGTGACTATTATAAACAGCTTTCAATGTATTGTAACGCAAGAATGATCAGCAGATCGTGAATCTAAACAGTAAATTTAGTGCCGGTCCTTAAGCAAAACATACATTTGAAACATGTAATCGGAAAGGATTGCATATCAAACATTCATAAAAATATCCAAATAGTAATCCTCCAGACAATGATACTCGTCTGACCTTCTGAGTGAGCTTCTCCAGTCATGAATCCAGACGTGACATCTATAGCTCGCTTGGAGCGCGGTCGGCCGTCAAACACTGTCACGTACAATACAAGACAGAATGCGTAAGATCGACAGAAGTTGAAGATTTTCTAATTGAGCAACATAACATTACCATTAAATCATGACCGAGAGCAGGATGATCAGTAGATTTTAGAGATGGGACGGACTTCGAATCTAAATTTTGTTTCCCGAACTTCAATACCAAAATTCGAAATCGATTTCGAAAAGAAAAAAAACAAAAATTGGTTTTGCAAATTACTGTCTTTCAATACAGAACTTTAGGTTTTCTTTGTCAACGAAAGCCAAAACAACGTTCCGATAGTTTTCTGCTGCCATGTAGGCCTCTATAAAGATAGCGACGGACATTTTGAAGCACTTTTATTGAAACCTTTTGTCGTTTGCAAATGCTTTCGTGTCGTTTTTGGCCATTGAAGTTCAAGGATGTAATTATCAGTAACCTGTCCAGTGTTACCAAAAGGGTTGTTTTCCCTTAGAGTATTGTTCTCTTGAAGGAAATCAAAATTATTCGATTCATTTTTCCGAATTTTAACTTGTGAATTCGAAATCGAAATTGAAAATTTCTGATACTGGACTTCGTCCCATCTCTAGTAGATTCATTACCATCTAAGTGAAACTGTTGCTGGATAAGATTCAGGATGATCTCTTGGTTATTCCCCTAAACAAACGAAACAATTGCAAGCAAGAGTGAGGCAGACACGATACATTTACATGAAATACGATTAAACTGACACGTAGCATGTGACAGGACAAGCATAAACACATACCTGGGAGTACGTTTTGAGAATATTGAATGTCTCTCGAGATAATCTGATCACGTATTTATTACTCCTATAGAAAGCGAGAGAAAGAGAGCAGCGGCAATTGAAACGATACAACATTGGTGTAAGGTGTGGCATCAACAAGGCGTGGTCATGCGTGTATTCACCTAAACAATGACATGATCTCCGTATCATGCATGTGATCTCGCTTGGTAACAGTCGCTAGGCGTTGCAAGTCTTGAGCTCGAAAACTGTCCTGGTTTGGTGCAAACGTTTGGAAAAACCGTTCAGCTACAAAACAATGTTTATGAGAAACAATTTATTTGACTGGGAAAAATGACTTGTTTCATTAGTTGTCTAGCTATCGAACATAAACGGACAACAGTCACAAGAATGAAAGTTCACACGACAAAAAATATAAAGAGCTGGGAGATGCATGCAGTACTTTCTTGCGCAACCCATAGGCCTAACATTATGGACCAATTGCCATGCTTGTAAAAATAGCCAAGTTAGCCAACGGCATTGTGGAAAGTAAACAAAACGCTAAATTAGTAACGCAATGATTATCAGAGGTAGTTCAAACTGACTTAAAATCTAACATGCCTTGTTTCGTGAGTCCTTTGTAAACCATTTCCAAGTACAAATGGACAAAGAGAGGATAAAGAACAAGAGCCAGCTCAGCCTAAAATGCAAACAGAAGATGATTATCTCCTTGAATTTCTGTAAGACATTGTTCAGTGATGTAGTCACAAAGATAGAGTGCCTTCTGTTCGCCTGCCCAGAGGAGCCGACAGACCTGACACTGCTCGATCTACGGCACAAGCCTGAACAGACAGCGCGATTCCTTGACATCTACTGCACTGGTGTACAACCAACTACTCGACAATCAATATTTGGACGGATGGGCTACAACAACAAAGAGAGTGAGAGAGAGAGCTATACCTTGTGCATATCCAGCGACTTCTCAATGAACCCTTGAAGCCTGCAATGAGATGTCCAAAACCAGTGCAAAACGAAAAGGCATTCAAGGAAATGATTAAAGACTGCTACTCGTTCACAATTTTACCTTGAATACAAGAACAAGCAGCAAATAATATTTCAAATCCATTTGGAGTACAATAAAATCATTTTTCTCTGTGGGCCGTCGGGTGATCTTACATTGCTGACATGATAGCTATGCCGCTGATTCCGACTTAAGAAATGAAACTGCTCTTTTGGAAACACTTCCTCACCGCAGTTAGCGACGAAATAAATTGTTGTTCTGTATGATCTGCCTTTGGATTGAGTTTTCTGAATTTTACCAAAAGCTAAATGTCCATAATGATTTAATTTGTGATATTAACCGAGGTGATATTAACGAGGTTTCACTGTAGTAGCTTTCATTAGTTACCGGTACTTTGAGTGTTGAGCAGAAAGTTAGACCTAATCAAGCTGATTTTTGACAATTCAACTCAAAGGAATGTTTGGCAATCCAAAGCAAGTTTTGGGTTCAAGGCAAGCCATTGTAACCAAGTTACTGTGTAGAATTCTGAACATTCCTCAAAATGACCTGTTTTAGATCATTTCTAAAACCTTCATTGGAACGCTTTGTAACACAATCATCATTAGCAGAAACAAGACATGACCGACAATACTCTCACAAATGGATGACACAAGAGATGGCTTAAACCTACCCTGTGTAGTACTCCGTGTATTTCAAGGGATCGCCACCACTGAAGCAAAGAAAAAGCCATCAAACGTTAAATTACAAAAACAAATTAATAGACCAATCAGTGTTATAAGAATTTCTTCATAGCTCCACAGTCTACAATCTTAATATGCAGTGACTTTGTAACATCAATGAAACAATTACCCTCACTGTTTGTTGTACATTGCTTAATTTAGTTATGCGTTGTGATTGCTTGCAAGAAAGTAGGTGCACCCACTAAGGAAGAGTTGCTGGAAGTGATCCGTTGTGACAAACATGCGCTCGTTGATATCTTCAAAACTGACAATTTCAGAGAGGCTTCTGTTTCTATACATCGACTTTGTTGATTGATTCCAGATTGAGTTGCCTCGATCAGTTCCATGAAACCTACTGCCTATTCAACTCTGCAGGTATCTTTGCAATTAACTTCACACATGCCTGATAGTAGAAGCTACAAAGTTGCTCTTCAAGTTGATGAAAGTTGGCATACACTAGGTCCACAGCGGGCATAGCATAACATTTCGGGACTTGTGTGCAACTCAATTTGGACGATTTGGCGCTTGTGACACTTAGATGCACTTGTAAGTCATAAATTAAACAAGGCGAAATCCGGTGAGAACTAGTTGGGGTGAAGGTAACTCTTTTCTGTAATATAAATATTACCGTCTTACGGTGAATGAATCAGGAATCTTTTGTAAATATTTTTACTGGATTCGAAACTGCAGTTCTGCAGAAAATTCTAACGTGTTTTTGCAAGTACACCAACCCCCCAAAAATCTTGCCTCTGCCGGGGTCTGGGGGGACCCGCTTTGCGGCTGCTGCGCAACCATTTGCCCCACCAAAATTAAAAGCTGGCCACGCCACTGCAGTGCCCCAAGGTATTTGCAAACGTCTTTACCTTTCATATTCAGACAGAACGACTGAGATGTCAGCTACAGGTTGGGATGTCGCTTTTGAGGACACCGTCTCAGAAGCACCGTCGATGCCAATCTCTTTCCTCAGTGCTTCTTCTGCGACCTTGAAAAACCAAACAACATCTATTATTGGAAATTGCATTTCGATATCTATCGCTTATAGAATTGTCAACAGATTTGCTCAGCCTTCTGTTTTGCAATCAGTGGAAACAGCAGAACAGCTACAGCTTCAAGAATCGTCAGATTAGTTGCATACAAAACAGTGTTAACAGATGATTCCAAGCAAAAATAACTGAAATCTCCGCTAGATAAATATAGATCATATGCTGAACCCACACTTGGATCTGAGTATTTTCACAGCATAGAAAAACATTTCTGAAGTGTTTTGAGCGCTTGGCATCTCATTGATGTAACTAAAATGAAATGTTTTGGTTTCAATATCACAGTTACAGTAAAAACTGCACAGACAGAACTCACAGAGACAGACATTTCTGCTGCAATTTTGGCCTATATTCCAGTTCGATGTTGAATGCCATATGCTTGAGGGTAGGGATGGTTTACTAAAGAATACGTTCTGGTTCCAAAACTGGAATCCAAGCATGTTTTCGCCGGGGAGAAAAATTGTCAGATTTCTATTCTGCAGTTGACCACTAGCTGATACAATGGCAATGGTCAGAAATTTAAAAAACATTCACATAATAACTTTGCCATAAGGTAAGAAACTTGAGGATTGATCAATTACTCCAATGGAACTTGAATGAAACAAAGCCAGCTGCAAGGTGGAGCGTCACAACTACTTGACCACGTTTCATCAAAAACGCATCCAGTGAAGTATAATAATTTTTCAATAGGAATAAATTACTGTAATTTGATAATTTTTAAAGTGTAAAATTCATTACTTTTTGCAGAGAGTAATTTGTAATTGCAAATTTGCAATTCGGCAATTTTTGACCAAAAATTTGCAGTAGTTACTTTAAAAATCAGTCTAAGCAAAACTTACTACTGTGCACTCATAGGTAACTAACAGCAGGAGCAAATTATATGCAATATTTAGAATTTCATCCTCAAATTTGGCAAGATGCTTTGCACCTCAACACCCATTGCTTGTGTCAGGTCATTTCAAAGCAACGTTCCACGGTCAAAACTGCTTCTAGTAATGATCACAGAATGACTTTAGCAGATAATGCATATTACTTTACACTATACATACAAAAAATTCTTCCAAGGTGCATTTGGACAATCAACAATGTGTTGCAGCCTTGTACTTTTTCATCGAAAATGTCCAGTACTTTCAACGCTGCTGTAGGCATGGATTGTATTTTTCAAAATAGCCGTGTGCGACCATTCGTACGTGTCAGCGCATTTGGGCGTGCAATTCCATTTTACGATTGAACACACCAGAAGCGAGTAAACGACTATGCAGCAATTTAAAAATTCATAAAATTCACCAGTAATTGGTATGTCCAGCACATGGACATCTGTTGTTTTAGTCATACAGAAATTTCTATTTTCCAAATAAAGAAACCAGAACTTCAAGGATCACATGTCCTGAACTTCGGCTCAGTGTTTTGATATTCCTACAGTAGGGCTTTCTCAGTGCCGTTTCAAGCATGCATGGGGCCTAAAGCACTGTCTGATAAAGGGCCTAAGTAACTTTTTCCTACAATTTTTCAAACTTGCAAGTTGCATCACCTTTCCATTAGCTGCAATCAGTGCAACACGAACACAAAGAAAACACCAAATAAGCATTGCGCATTCACTAGCTATTTTGAGATAGCTTTGAGTTAGAAATGAACAGCATTTATTATATTCATAACACATGTTGATCAAATAAGACAGAAAATAATTGTAGCAAAAACTGACAGAATGGTTAAATGTAAAATGTGTACAGTTGAGTGTCTACAGAGCTACAAAGCATCTAAATTAGTATTTTCCTTGACTTCTGGCGAGCGAAGTCAGAAATAACATCGTCAAAGTCAATTGAACGCAACAATGTGTGCTCTATACTCAATAAAGATAAAAAGTTCAATCGCGTTTGCGATATGGTGGATCGTAGATCGTTCTTGATCAGCTTCAGCTTCGAAAAGGCACGCTCACCAGAAAAATTTGACACCATCATTGAGAGATAAATTCTCAGCGTAACATCCACACACGGGAAGACAGACATCAACTGTTGTTCTTGAATGATCTTGAACATCAGCAATTCAGGGCTTACATCTTTGTTATTGGCTAACAATGTTTGACGAAAGCTGCAAAACTCACCATGTCTTCACCAAGAGAGTCGTCCAGATCAGACGGATACTGCGCGTGCAACGTGTCGCAACACCTCCGAATCTCTGCTGGTGCCATCTTGTGAACAGACGACAGAAAGCCGAAGACGCTGCTAATATTTCAATAGGCTTCAAGGTGATGGCTAAGCGCTGCCACAAGCTTTGTTACAATTACATCAAAGACAGTCGTCTTGAAGCGATTGCGACCAAAACCATCGATGGTGTTTCCCTGCCTACGGGCCATGCGCTCTCTGTCATCGGAATACGACTGTTCGCCGCTAAGACACTTTGCCCGCTTTTCAAAGTCATCAAATCTGTCACGCAATGATTCAACAAATGAATGCAAGGAAGTCAGCAAACGGACTGCAGTATTTAACTCTAGCTTTGCACTCTGAAGTTGTAGACTGACATTGTTGAACATTTGTAAAATGTCATTCCATAGTACTGCCATGAATGCTGTTTCCAAGCGCAAGCTGCGTTGATGCAGGCCACGCGCTTCGAGTCGAGCTTCAGATTTCATATCCTCATCAGATGCAATTGAGGCACGTAGTTCAATGATTTTGTTGAAACTGGTAGACAAAGCCTTTGTGGCTGCGGCATGTGCAGACCAACGAGTATCACTCAACTTTTTAATTACCAAGCTCTCGTCATCTTTTAAAGCCGACAATAAACGCTTCCATTTTGAGGTAGATGAAGCAAAAAAATTGTATATTCTCTGTACAAAGTCAAAGAAAGTAACAGCCTCATTGCAACAATCCACAGTACACTGTCCAACTAAATTCAGCGAATGAGCATTGCAAGGGACGAAGATAGCGACGGGATTCTTAGCACAAACAATCGCTTGCACTCCCCGGTACTTTCCTGACATGTTTGCGGCATTGTCATAGGACTGACCACGGCAGTCGGCTAAGTCAATCCCGTAACGGTCCAGGAACTTGAAAACGGAGTTTGCCAGTTCAGCACCTGTGTGCGCTTCCATGTCCAAGTACGAAACAAATCGTTACACCGGTCCACTTGGCAAAACGTAGTGAATAATGCAAGCCAGCTGGTCTACATGCGAAACGTCCGGGCGTGGAATCAATTGAAATTGAATAGTATTTCGCCAATTTTATCTCTGACACAATAGTCTCCAGGAGCTGTGTCCCCATGATCTCAATTAGCTCATCGCAAATCTGTGCAGACAGGTAAGAGACATTGCCTTTGCCTTTATTACCGTAATTGTCGATGTGACTTGGGAGAAAGTCGTCGTACTGGGCAATTAGTTCTAGAATTCGGAGAAAGTTCCCATTACGGTGTGAGCCAAATGTTTGGTCATTTCCACAAAATGCCAGGTCACGTTCAGCAAGAAACTTTATAACTGAAACTGCTCTCTGTAGCACTGCCTTCCAATAATGTCTTTCTGACTCATATTGCCGTGTTAATGCTGCATCGACTCAACAAAATCCGCACAACATTACCAATAAATTGAATTAGTGGGCGTAAATTACGTCAAAATAGAGCAAAATCTGCGCAATCGTACGAGCAGAAACTTAGCGTTCCCCGCGCAAAAGTAAAACTTTACATACTGGCAAGTATCTTAAGGCTTAATTTTGTTAGGTCAAGCTATTTACGGTAGGCCTACGGCTTTTGTGCAAATTGGTCTTTCAGACTTTGACGTGCGTCGTGCGAGTGACGAGCCTAGGCATAGAACGCGTTACGCGTAACGCGTTTCTAGAAGAATTAAATTTATTTTCGACTTTGAGAACACCGTCAAGCAGTAGGAAAGAATTAATTCCAGTCAACAGAGATGAGAGACAATACTAAAGATTGGAGTCCTGACTTCATTGAGTGAGTGAATTTAGAATTTTATAGGATTAACTGGACGTCTGGACTCCTTGAATTTTGCGCGGGCCATTTCTCCAGCAACTGTAGCAAGAGCAACCAACCGCAAGCCAATACGCAGCTAGGCATTGAGCAATCCTTACCTTGAGATTTTTCTTCTTCAGATATTGAAGAACTGCGAACAGCGTATTTTTATCTTCTTCTGAATTCGAAGCCATAGTAAAATTACAAAATAAACAAGCGCGAAATTAAAACGCTGTGACTATTTGGCCGGCAGCCGGCCATTTAGTCCTGTGACTATTTGGCCGGCAGTCCATTACGCATGCGCATAACCAAAATGACGTCATTATTTTCATCGGAAAGAGGCCGACTGACTGCCGGTCAAATAGTCCTGTGACTATTTAGCCGGCAGTTTGCAAAAATCAAAACAGACNAACAGTGCAGATTTCGTGTGAAAGAGGCAACTGAATGACAACTAACCACGTGACAATTAGCAAACAATGAAACAATACAGAAAAATCCGTCAGGCCTTCATTACGATTATTATGGACTTTATGGTCTACAAAATCACAGAAAACTACATGTTTGGATTTCTTTTATTTTCAATATAAATATATAATTACCTATGAGCATCGATTCCAAACTGATTTGTCTAAAAGTTTACAATGCACTAATCATTACGAACACTGATGATCAATCAAGTGATAATTACTGTTTTAAATTTCTAATCAATATAAACGCGAATAATATCGCCAAGAGAAGATGGTAGGCGCGTTAAGAAACAACATCCTGATTGTGAAACGAATCGATGAATGCAGGCATAGCAGTAAAGAACGCCAGATGTTGATAACAGTGATGTCGCTTTCTGCTCCTTCTGACAGATTGGACATCTACTGGGCGCATCACACAATGCAGATCTCGCGTCACTCTGAAACAGAAGAGCGATACGAAATGATCATTTTGAATTTTGCCAAGACTGATCATACCTATCTGTCTTTCACTCAGAACTAAAGTAGGCCTATAGACACCAGAGAACTACTTGAAAATGTTGGAGAGTGTATGTTTACACTAGACACTCTACAACTGAAAGCAACTCATAGTGGTTCGTAAAATGAAAGGCGGTCGTGTTACCAAATGGCTGGTACACGACGATGTAACGAGCCTCAATTGGCGGCAAATATATAAGGAAGATTGTTTGTGCAGATTAACGAGGTTGCATCTAGCCATGATCTAGCTCAACGGCAGAGCAGTGGACCGGCAATCCAAAGGTCGTGAGTTTGCCTTTCACGCCGCCCCACATTTTTCTATAATGAGCAATCTCGGTTTCCAACAGAAAATAGCCGTGAATCATTTGAAATATGTGCCTTAGCATTCACGCGGTGCAATTTGTTCAGTGGTGGAAGTAGCGAACTACAAGTAGTTAGCTACATGTAGCGAACTTCTTTTCTGTGTAGCGAAGTAGTTTTTGGCTACATTTTTCAAAAAGTAGCTGCAGCTGTAGCCAACTACTTTTTAACTAAAAAAGTGTAGCTTTTAGCGAACTATTTTTTGATTTAGGATTATCACTTTAGCTACTTTTTCCACATACATCTGCATCTGGGTTTTGAACATTCCGAGACGGTAGCACAGTGTTTCCTGAAAACGGCTTGATAGTTGACATGAGACTGCCCACTATAACTATAGAATTGGCCTAAAAGTAGCATGATAATGCCAGTGATTGAAGTCTTGTTCGCATAACAAGTCGTATATTTTGTGAATAATAATGAAAAGCCAAAGTTATTGTTTCTGGTCGACTTTATAAGAAAATGAAAGTAGTCAGTAGGGAAGTAGTTAGCTACCTTTTAGGAGAAGTAGCGAGTAGTTGTAGCTAACTACATTATTTTTCATGTAGTTGTAGTTGTAGCGAACTACAAAATTCAAGTAGTCAATCCAACACTGAATTTGTTGCTTGCAATATGAGCGGCCAGGAAATAATTAGATGTTAATGGCTGCCGGCTATGCTTCAATTGAGCGTCAGTCACATGATTGCACGCAGATTACAAGAGATCAAACATGTTTGATTTAGGAGCCGATTCCAAGAGGAAGATGAATTTTAGCCAATCAGTGACGCAGTTATTACACTTGCAGAGCCTTGTTGCCAGAGCTGTAAAATTACTCCTATTTGAGTAATCAATAACAATTACAATTACTCAACTCAGGTAGTAATTGATTACTATTACAGTTACTGCCAACACAAAGTAATTGATTACCGTTACAAATGACTGAAATTTAAAAGTAATTATAATTACAAATTACTTTCCATATATAAAATTTAAAAAGTGGCGACTCAAAGCGAAATTCAAATCGTTGTTATGAGTTCCATCACAACTCATTATTACCAATTTACTGTAACTTAAAGACTCCGAAGAACAAACTGCTTCAGTATCAACTCAAAATTGCACATTATACTTCACAGTTGCTAACTTCCTACACGTTTACTTAAAGAAAGGAGATACCCTTCAAAATGTTGTAATTCCAGAGGATAAATCCATCGACGTAATATAGATTCACATGCTGCTCTNGGGGGAGGTGGAATCGGCAATGACGTAAAACCACGCTGAAGATCAGTATCTTGTGCATACCACCATTCTAAGAACTTAACAAAAAATACACTAAATGGGACTGCAGACGTCATGCCGTTGAAAACTCTTCCAGCCATTGACATCACATTGGCTGATGTCGAAGGAGGCATGGTCACAGAGGGATCAGCAGACGTTGATATGTCTGGTTTCATGTATTGATACTTCAGTTTTAGCAGCTGGAACAATGCCGATGGGCGATTGGTCAAACGGAAGCAATATCTGAAATATAGAACGACACGGTACATCTTCCACAGGAAATGTAAATAAGGATAGGTTTTGTAAAATGCCCTCTCCAGTTTCCTCCTCAGAGTATGTTGACAGTCAAGCTCTCCGACCACAGCTTTCTCTTTTAATGATAAATAAAAGTCTGCCAGTCGTTCCTCTAAGGCAGGAACAAACAACAGCTCTAATAGGGAACACACTTTCGCACCCCTAGAAAGTGGGTGGCCACTATCAGTCGTTCTCTCCAGTCCGTAGAAATATTCAGCAAATGACGCACTGTGATGAGCCAAGTGATTCCATTCAATGGCTCCAAGACAAACATAGTAAATTCCATTTTGAAACCGATCAAAAAATTGATCGACAGCTGGGTATTGAAGGCGGAATACGCGAAGACAATGTTCGTAAGCAGGTTTTAAGCTGACAGACAAGGAGTTAGCAGCGACTACATCAAACAGGGATGGCCCTCCTTCACCATTTGAAGAAGATTGATTCAAATGGATCGCAAAGTCAGCCATATTGCCATGCTATGTCTAAATATACATCCTTGTCCACATCGTCAATATTAAAACAGTGAATTTGGCCTCCGTCTGCAGCTAATCAAATGAAAATCTAAAGCAAAGCGAAATGCGTGCACCAAAATATCTCGTCGAGAAAACTGAAACGGCTATCATTTTGTGAATGTCTCTTTTTGGATGAGCCTGAACGAGACTATAGTCCCTCAATGTCATCATTGTACATTACCTCAGTATTATGTGGCTACAGGGTTGTGACAGTTACTTTTTAAAAGTAACTAGTTACAGTTACATTGTATGGAAAGTAACTAGTTACTGTACTTGTAAAAGCTACTCATTCTCAAAAGTAACTTTCTAAAGTTACTAGTTACTTGTCCACAAGAAGTAACTAGTTACAGTTACTTCAAAGTTATTTTGTTCGAAATAAAAGGTCCAAGCAAATTTTGCAAGTGTCATTTTATGTTGGTTGGTGTTCAAATAAAAAAATTAGACATAATGTTTGTTAGTTAAATTTAAACAAATTATGCTACAAAAGATTGAGCTCTCAGAAGCATGTTTTGAGTTCAGAAATTATCAACCAGATTGAATTTAAAACTGAAAAAGTAACTTAACTTTAAAATTAAATTTCGAAATTCAATTTTGCTAAAGCTTGTTCCTCTGACAGCCGCACATCATTTCCTTCCAATGTTTACGACGCTTGTTTTTTCACAAATTAATAAATCTACTAGCTGGTCCGCGCTGCTAACGCAGCTGCGTCCAGCGTCGTTGCTTCGCATTTGAGCGGAGGTTAATTAATCCAGTACAAATCACAGTCTTTGGTTTTAGCCCATAAAGCAAAGCAGTATCTCCTACCTGAACATATTAAAATCAAATTTAAGAACATTAGAATTAGCTGGTCCGACCTACTACACTGACTCAACCAGCGTCGAATGCTGCCTATTGT
>OFHS01002675.1:0-17961 GCA_900245855.1 Calvadosia cruxmelitensis | reverse complement strand
TTAAATAAGAACAGTTAAATCGTATGTAGAAAACAATACAATAAATCCAAAGAATTGTTCACAGCAATGATCGCAGCTTACATTTGACTGAATAACTGAGCGTGGGGTACGATGAAATGAGTGCTCCGATTATCGGACTGTTCGAGTTATCAAGAAATCATTGTACATTGTGTTATTTCGAACTATGTTCAAGCGGAACAGTACTATATGCTATGAAACACCAATCCTCGAGTTGTTGTTATAATATTACTCTAAAATTTGAGCAGTTTTGAACCTCAATATTCTTGTCACATGTATTCCTATTAAGATCGAAGTGTATATTATTATTATTATGCAGTTTTCTACGTTTATTGAGAAGGATTTATTATCACGAAAATAGTGCAGGTTTCGAAAACAGTTCTGTGGCAAACATAAACGGATTATTCATGGCTGATACGAGTTGATATATTTCCCACTGCCCTTGAAACAGAAAATTGGTAAACAGTGGTAAAGCTGTTTGATGACATAAGCTAAAACTGACCGCAAAGCTCCATGTGGTTTTGACCAAGGTTTTGACCAGGTTTTGACCAAACCTAGTTTTGGACATTAATGTCGATTTGGGTGAATTATATTGTTGTGCTAGTTTTTATTGGTATGAAGCTCGATAGTAACATCCCGTTTCAAGTGAAGTATAAGCAAACTGCAAAACTTGACATTTGCTGAAATGAAAAAATCAAATGCCCTTCTACACACAAATTCTCTCTTCTCCCCCAGAAGCAAAATCTAGCGACACAGCTAGTTACACAAGTATTTTAAATCAAAAATCAATATTTATTATTATTTTCGTTGCTCATTGAGAAAGTCTTGGCGACAAGTAACATTTCTCTGGTGCGTAGGTACATATCATGGCATGGCTCCAACATTCTCATTGCTTTCGTTTACGCCGAAAGCATATTGCTTGCCGCTTTGCGGTTGAAGGTCATTGATAGAACTTATTGACGTAAGTCAATACATCGCTTAGTGGGCACCCGTTTCAAAAACAATACTTGAATCTCGTGATTTCGACTAATCACATGACAACCGGAGCATGATTGTATTCTGTCGAAAGTAGACAATTCCTGTTGTTGAATGAATTGTAAAGGGGAAAGCTAAACCATCCCATGACCAATGACCATCCCAACAGACGAATAACACATTGCAAGGTTATCCACTTGTTACCAAGGGAGTTTCGTTTCTTTTTTTTACGTTTATATTTTACAAATACACATTTTCCACGTTTGTGATTTTCAGCATTCTTGTCTGGTGACGCCGTTGGCCTCGGGAGGTAAACGTTGTGACTTTATGGTTGGTCTCTGTTGAACAAAAGACAGTTCATAAACAAGCCACGAGGTTGTTACGCTGTGTAGCGTGCTTTTTGTAGTTTAGTTAGAGAATCAGACCAGTGTAAGTATTTTGAATTTTGTATGTTTCTTAAAAATTCTGGATTTTATGATTGTTTTTTACGCCGTCTTGTGCCCGTCATTGCGGACAGGAGAATTTCTGTTTATCGAAGTTTCATGTTCTCGCGGTTTGTTGAACACTTCCGTTTGTTTTCCACAGCCACAGAACAAGAAAGTCAGTCGGGAAGCTCAGCAATGCTGGAAAATGATGGTCTTTCTCCAGTTTCCTTGGCGTGGTCATTGAACAATTTTATTTAATTTCGAAAGAGGAACTTGAGTGATGTTATAGCGAGGGCTGAGCCCTGTTTTGCTTTTTATTTTGCACTCAATACGTGAAAGTTATGGCCTGGCCAAGACTTATGCGCTGTTGGGAAAGTTTGTTTTTGCTGGGATCATTATTATTAGGTGAGTTTTTGGGTTAATTTTTATGAAACATTATGAAGAGTCTTGTGGATTATTGGCTCGTCTGGTTGTCTAGGACTATTTGTTGTTGTGTTATGTTTTAATCTCACCCTATCTCAGATGAGAATCTGGATCTGGGAAAGGTCGTGCAAAAGCTTCGCGATAATTTCGCTTAGAAACTAGAAATAGGAACTGTCTAAAAACCTACTGAAAGAATCTTGTTTAATTCAGTTTTCTTAATATTTCGTGTGTTTTTTGGAGGCGGCAGCACAGACAGCGTTTTATGTTGTCTTTGTTCTTTGTTGCGGCTAATTTAGCTTCTCTTTTATTCCATTTGCCGGCTTTACCGCTTCAAACAAACCTGGCGTCATTTACCAAATGCAATAATTCCTTGCTGACAAATTGCTGTTTGCACGATAGGCAATGCTTCTTAGAATTTTGTAAAAAAAGTTTTTTTACCTAGCTGCATTGCACTTCGAATGAAGCTTCCCGCAGCAGGTGCACGCGACACATCGCCTTGTTGTCTTCCCCCTGTCTTTCCTGCATTCCAAACATTGTCAGATGATTGCTCAGCCAACTAACCGACACCAATATTGATTTTATTTTATTTAAAATCTTGATAAACTCCTTTGCACTTTTACCCAGCTGGAATTCTTGAGAAGTTATTAATCGCTATCTTGTGAGTCAATGTTTCAGATTTTGACCCTCCTCCTTCCTCGTGTGAAATTTCACGCAGCATTTCGCAATTGATTTGTTAGATCAGAGTAAATCCAATTTCTGCTAGTGATTAATATTGTTTAAGCCCATAGCTGCTTCCGCGAATAATGTAACGCTTTCACCGCCGAGTGTTCATTCATAGTGGTTGAAACTTCGTCACATTTTCACCTTCCCTGGCGCCAGGATCAAATTATTTTAGAGAAAATATAAATATTTTATTTGGCAGACAATGTTTTCTTCGAGAGAATTGTATTGAAAACGAAAAAAATAGAAATATTGGTAGAATGGAGAGTGAATCGAGAATAATGTAGTGTTTGAAATTGCAGAGGTTTGGTAGTGAAGAAATTCTGAAGACAATCTTACAAGATTATTGCGATTTGAGGCCAAGAATCATTCAATTGGCAAAGCTCAGTTCTAAATGAATTTCAGAGTATAGGCTAGTTTGACCTCTGCTACCTGTGGTACAAGAAGAATTGCTTTGTTTTTCAATGCATTCTTCCATACTCTTTCTATGACTTTCAATACCCCTGATAGTTCAAGGCTGTCAAAAATACCCAATTACAGCTCAAACGACAGTGCATAATTATGAAATCACTAGGGCTGTAGGTGTTCCCTTATAAAAGTAACTAGTTACAGGTAGAGTTACTTTATTTCGAAAATGAAAAGTTACTCTTCAAAGCTGTTATTCTCTAAAAGTAACTTTCAAAAGTTACTACATACCTGTCAGGAAAAGATGCTAGTTACAGATCTTTACTTTGATCAATAGTAGCATAAGATAATAAGGTGTATTTTAAAGAATTGCAATTTACCGTTTGCTATGAATTTTGTGGAAGCTTATTGTATCTTGAAGGTATCCAAGATCAACTATAGTCTAGAAGTGAAAAGTAATTAATTGAAATTGAAAGTTATTCTGAAAATTTACTAGTTACTAGTTACAGTTAAAAGTTATTTTCAGTGAAAAGTAATTAGTTACTTCAAAATGTTACCCAAAAAGTAACTTTTCAAGTAACTAGTTACTTTACAGCCCTGGAAATCACCTTCGTCCAGGGTTGGCACCAGTGAGGACTAGCTAAAGGGACTATAGCCCCTTTCTCTGGGGGAAATTAATATATTGGCAAGGAACACAAACTTGTGCAAATATGTGTGGGTTTGCTAGAAATGCTGACAAGCTAATACATGCCATCAAGTTCCCCGCCTGGGAGACATGCAGCCCCCTCTTCACAGAGGTTCTGTACTGATTTGGATCTGGCTCACATGCTAGTTCAAAGGCGAGACAATGGACACCAGTACAGGTTACATGCATTTTATGTCACTCTTGTTGGTAGTCTGTGCAAAAGAGAGATGCCAGAGAATTATTATGACCGACATGACGTGAGCGCTATGTCAACGGAAGCACAAGTTGTTGCCACGACGAGTAGTCAACGTAAATGAGAAACATTAATTATATGCCAAGTAATCTGCAATGATGAGAAAATGCTAAGTAATACTGGTAGGCCTGTTTGGGCGACGTTAACCCACATAGTAACCGCTACAATACTTGCGCCACCCCTCCTAGTATTCTGATATGCATTGGGACAGAGATTGGATATTTTCAACTTTCAATTTGATGTAAAATTACTGGCTTTTGTCTTATTTGTGAACAGTAGGTGTGTTACCTCACAGCACTATGTCCTTGTGTACGCCTTGAGTGGTTGTAGCCTGTGACAATCTTGCTTAAATATAAATCGAAGGGACCTGGGCATTAATTAATCAAGGGGACTGAGACCAGTATAGCTCAAGCTTTGCATTGTGCCATATCTCTATCTTAAACCTTAATATATATTTTGTGCATACCATATTTCTATTTCCAGTGAATTTAATGGCTGTATACGGAGATGCTGTCAATCTGCCAAACGCACCGTGCGAACTGAGAGAGGCGTTAATTGCTGTTGATAGTGCTTCATACAAATACCGACCATTAATTGTTTCTTTAAATCGATGTGGTGGAGCATGTGGCTGGCTGCCGCCAACAGTCAAGTCGTGCAAGGCTTCAAGTGTTGAGACGATTGCATTAAATGCATTGAACACTGTGACTTATCAAAATGAGACTGTCTTGCTAAGCAATCACACGGCATGTCGCTGCGAATGTGTTTACGATGCCTCTGTATGCGACCCAGTGACTCAGTATTGGGATGATAACAATTGCAAGTGCAAATGCAAGCGGGATGCAACCCAGCATGCTTGTCCACCCAACTATATTTGGGACCCAAATACATGTCGATGTATCTGCAATGCTATGTGCAATGATCGTCAAGATTTTAATGCCACGGCATGCACTTGCGAGTGTCGCAGCAAATATTACAAGCGTTGCAGTAGGAAAGGGAAGATTCTACATGAGGATGATTGTCGGTGTTACAACGCTGCTGGCTCATACACCGGGCTGCAAGGTAAGTCATTTTGGAATGGACAGGCATAGTTCTACTGCAACTCGGCATGCAAGTGTTTTTTCCGGCATGTTATTTTGAGCTGTAATGTACAGTTTTGAAAGCCAATCACAATCTTTGAAAATGACTATCATTGATTAGAGTACGACTGATTGTCCACCAGGCTACCACCTATTCGAGCAGAATGGGGCAGACTATTCCACATTCATGCCCTAGCATTCTAGCAAACCAAATCCCATTAACACATTGAGATTGACTAACTGAGCTGCATTTATTACCAAGGTTCTCTGACTATTGTGGTTTCACTGCCTGGCATATTATTTTAATTTATCTGAATTTTATTTAAACTTTTATCAATCGTGTAATGTCTATTTTTGTGTGATAAGCCGCATCCAATGATTTTGTTAATTTAGTTCTTGTTTCATTTATATTTACATTTATAAATCGTTTTGTTAGCTAATATTATTACTTTGTTTCAGGACCATGCAACAGCCTTCCTACCAAGTGGGCAGCCGTTGTAGTTCTTGTTTCAATGATTGCATTCTGCGTTTTGGCATTTGATTGCTTCCTACTCACTAAGAAGACAGGCGTGATTTACGTATTGGCATCATGTTGTAGGCAGAAAGACGAAAGAATATCTCAAAGTAGGCAATGGTTTCACATATCTGTTGAGATATAAAAACATTTTCTATGTCATCGCAAACTTAATTCCGAATTACCGAGTAGGCCTAGGTATCATTGACATGTGCCTACATCCCTAAGCAATAGACCCTTGGAAAGTTTGTGAATTAATTTTCGTTAAGTGTAAATTGTGGACGTTTTTGAAAGTGTTAATGACCATTGTGTCGTTCCCCATCAACAATTTCTGCTGGCTCAAATATCAGGAAATTATGCAGTATCTGGCAGTTGTAAATTAACACAGTGCCCCAAAATCATGTACCCGAATCTCTTGAGAAGGATGCTGCCATTTCAAACACTGACAGCCCTTCTTGGAGCACCTGCATGTACGTACATTGTACGGCCCAATTTTCTCTAATCCGGCTCTGATCAAGCCTACCTCTAATACCGGTAGTTCTAATATTGCTTTTAGATGGAGCTACGTCTGGATTGTGTTGTTTTAGCAGAATTATTTCCTTTGACATTGCTTTCTCTTGTTGATTCACGACCGTTATTTGTTTTGCATGGATGTTGTCTTTTATGTTACGTAGTCAGACACTACACACTTACACAACTTAATTCATTCATTAATACACGATTACACATTCAGAACAAACGCTTAGCACTGACCATTAACACATAAACCTGATCAAAATTTAATTATGTCAAAATCCGTTCAGTGCAATTCGTCAATCATTAACGCCTCAACTCATTTCATTCACAATCTGCGATAACTGCACCTCAAAATTCTTTCCTACACACACTCAAATAATATCATTACTGATGTCAAATGGCTTGGCTTTTTTCATTAGATTCAAACTCAATTTCAGTCGTAGGAGATGAGAAAAGTTTTGCCGTGAAGGCAACTTGACCTTGGAAGCTGGCTGTGTTTCAACCAATCAATAGGTCAGACAATTTAACTGACGCTCATTTAATTCCTCAAACAATGTAGTGGTTGCCGCTTCTTAAGTCCACATCGACATTAAGTGGTCAAGAAAACTAACCGTGTAATAAAACCAATTGTTTGTACTGTACTGGAATTTTCAAGAATTTTCCTGCAAACTAACATCACCATTTTCTGGCACCAAACTAGACTGGTTCTTCATTGGCTTTAGTGAGCAGCAACCACTATGTCAATAGCAATTTGTTTTGCTGTCGAAATTTCCTTTCTTAGTGCATCAAAGAACTTAATCCAACTTCACCAATGTAACATATGCTTTGCTCGTATGATTAAACACACGAACATCATTTTTCATCCACAAAATCCTTAAGATTGTTTTACTTCAACCGTATTAAAATGGCATTTGCTGGCCCTCCTGTGGATCAAACATTTCCCCAGACAATCACACCTCTTTTTGTCATGGCAGGTTATGTGGTTAATGGCCATGCTAAACGTTGACAGACTCTCAGATGTAAGTAAGTGTTATTAGAACTGAAATTTTTCTGTACTGTCGCTAGTGATGTTTCATGGTATTGTATTGAATAGTTACAGTTAGGGTTACCAGACCACAGAGGGAAAAATACGGAACATTTGCAAAATCTGGTCGAAATGCAATATTCAACTAAATTTGGCACTTCATAGCGTACAAATACGGAACGATTCCGGGAAATAAGGGACGTCTGGCAACCCTAGTTACAGTAGAGCTAGTTGACAGTAGTGCCGTGACTTGCGTATTATTTACGAGATTTGCAGATAATTTCTCACAAATCTTTGTAGTGAATCATTTTTGTCTGCATACTGCATTAGATACTTGCTGATATGCAAGTCTAACCTGCTGCTATGCAGGATTACCGGTAACCGATTTGACGAAAATGAACCACCTTAGTTCAGTAATAAAATAGAAAAGCAAAGGTCATAAAATAGTAAAATTTTAATCTGCTTCTACCATAGATAAACATATTTCTGTTGTTTCTAGTCCCATATTCCAATGTAGCCAAAATGACAGAACATCTTCAAAACTGTGTAGAAAATTCTAGCAAATTTTGCTAACATTTGCAGAATGTTGTGGTCTTGTAGAATATGTAGTTGTAGATGTGTAGATCGAAGACAGAGGCAAGTGGATGTAGTTGATTATATAATTGTGGCAGATACGACGGAGGGTAGCCAGCCCGTCCGAAGGCTCGAGAGTACAGATTGTAAGAGAGTTGACATTACGAAATACAAGACATTTATAGCGACTGACGGAGGGCGCTGATTGGCGGTCTGAGTTGTGACGTAAATGCTTGATGAGACCGCCACAGTCTTGTTGATATATGTGGAGCAATTCTTGGAAATAAGGGGAAATTGGTAACCATACCGCCGTAAGAGCTTTGATGCTGGTAATCTGACACTAAATAGTTATATTCCTTGCTAACTGTGTCACATAGCTAGCCAGTGTTTAAAGTCGTTTTCATGTAACAAGTCGTATATTTTGTGCATAATGATGAAAAGCAAAAATTATTGTTTCTGATTGACTTTGTAAGAAAATGAAAGTAGTCAGTAGGAAAGTAGTTAGCTATTTTTAGGAGAGGTAGCGAGTAGGTGTAGCTAACTACTTTATATGTACTGTAGCTGTAGTTGTAGTTGTAGTTGTAGCGAACTACATTTTTGAGAGTACTTGTAATTGCAGCGAACTACAAAATTACAGTAGTCAATCCACCACTGAGTGTTGAGAACATATTATGGTGCAGTGGATAAGATATTGGGGACCACTGGACAGTATGTTGAAGATAACTGCATAGCTTACATGGGTCATGTGCGTGGTAATGAGATGCGCAGCAAGAATGCACTGTCTTATGACACATTACACCAATTAAGCCACACTGAGACCCCCTTGGCACGTCAGCACTATGATGCGAGTCTAACCTAACCTAAATTACATTTAGCTACATTATAAAAATAACCGTAAAAAATCCAAAGTTGACGATTCACTGTGCCATGTTATCTTCTCAACATAGTCAAATCAAGAGAGATTGAACGAAAAAGGCGGCCAGTTTAACCTTTAGAAATTTACGATGTGTAGTGATTTGGGATAGATGCTATACCAGGTTTTTAGGCAGGAGTCTGCTTTCCCAAAGGCATCCATAGATGCCATACACAGAATCCACAAAATATCATTTTGCAAGTGCATGTCTTTAGCGACCACCTGTGTTAAGAGACCACCTGTGCTAAGAGACCACTTTTGTTGGTCCCTTAGTGGTGGTCACATGAGACAGTCAAGACTGTGTATTTTCATGTTTTCTTTATTCTGTTGTCTTTCTAGAGTCAACAGAGTCATTTGACCAAGGAGACACTGGTAGCGCCGGGGATCGTCATCCACTCATCGAACGATCAATTAGCACGTAGAGGCTGGATCTGTGCATTTAGTGTTATCCCCGGGGGAGAATAGTTTACATTTATCAACTGATAGGTTGGATAGGAGGGACATAGCAGTCAAAGAAGGTAGAAAGATGTATACAGTATGTTACTTGCAATGGGTGTAAAATATTTGCTTCTTACGGCTGCAGTATTATTAGAAACATTTTGAATAATTATTATGCATGTTTATAGCTGCGCGACCGCATATAAGTATAACAGGAACACATTATAACCTGTGCTTGAGAACTGAACAATAAATTCACCAATATATTCAAAGGTATTGATGTTATATTATGTCTGTGGTCTTTGTTTACGGCATGAGTCCAAGGCGATGATATTCACGAGAGCATCCTGGCTTTGCCTACATGGAGTGCTCAATTTCGTTACAGTGAAACCTGTCTACAACGGTCACCTCTAGGACCTGAGAAAATTGACCTTTATAGACAGGTGGCCGTTCTGTCCAGGTTGATTTCCATAGAAAGTGTCATTTCGGGGTTATGAAGAGTGACCTCTAAACAGAGGTGGCCGCCAAATACAGGTTTGATTGTACCAAACTTTATTATCCAACCATATAAAAGTATGGGCTCCTAAAAGTACGATATATTCTTCAAGACATCAAAATTGAACGCGATCCAAAGAAATTCACACGCCGAGTATGTTGCTAAAGGAGGCTTCACACGATGCAATCTATTGCTTGCAATGTTGATCTTATACCATCATTAAGCGTCATGATAGAGCTGTATGTAATTAATTGACACCAGTTAAGTACTCTGCTAGCACATTTGATGGTTTCCATTGAGAGTAGGACTAATAAGTAGAGCCAATTAGCTATTTACATATTGCATTGCGTGCAACAAATTGCACCATGTGAAGCTGCCTTAAAACAGCAATGATTACCGTCAGCTGTCGTTTGATGAAGAATTTCTTGCTCGATGATGCGTCGTGTTTGTTTTGAAGATGGTTAACATTAAACGATCTATTAGAGTAGATATTTCGTTAACACCTTGCGTAGTCATTCTATAAAGCAGGAAAACCTAAGACTGGTAATGACATCTAAAGAAGGTTTAACAAGAAGCGATATATTGCATGCCCATGCCGCGATGTTGATTGCTTTTGGATGATTTGCAGCGAGAGTAGAACCAATAAGTAAAGTTAATTACGAGAAATAAGGTCCTGTTTCTTAAGTTCACCATTTTATATTTTCCCAAACTGTAGCTCCGGCTACTTTTAAATAAAAACTGTCCGACGATTTAGCTTTAAATGTTTTCACGCAGCAAATTGCTTCATTTGTATGAAGCTGCAAGAAAATGTCTTCCCGCGTTCTGAAGCTCTGACATGGAAATGACTGATTGACAGGGGAATTGATACCTATTCAGTGGCGTAGCCAGCTTTTAATTTTGGGGGGTTGGTGTACCTGCAAGAACACGTTAGAGCTTTCTGCAGAACTGCAGCTTCGAATCCAGTAAAATATTTACATAGATTCCTGATTCACTCACAGTAAGACAGTAATATTCATATTACAGAAAAAAATTACACTCACCCCCAACTAGTTTCTCACCGGATTTTCGCCTTGTTTAATTTATGACTTGAAAGGGCAATGGGGGGGCGACTGCCCCCCTCGCCCCCTTGGCTACGCCATTGTACCTATTGTTTGTGATGTGTACCGTAGTCGTGGAGCTTTGAATAGGCACAAGTCTGTAAATTTCTACAACTCCTTGATTGATTTAGTGTAGAAAACGAAGTAAATATTCATCAAGGGGTATAAATATAGATTGAAAAACATTAAAAATCATGGAATAACTTATAGATACAGCATGCCGGCTTTGTGAATTTTAGAGGGTTGCGTAATTTTTCTTTTCGGCTATACAAAGGTTTGGTAATAAATATAAATAAAATTTAGCACATTTTGGGAAGTCTTTGCTGCCAACGTAACCGCGGGTAACATTTATGAGCAGTTCCTTACTGTAAAATAGAAAATAATCTCTTGTGGCATAAACTTCGATAATAGATTTTGAGAACACGACATCATTGTAACTTGTATTATTTCTCGTGTGTTTGACTTTAGAGGGAGTTAATCCAAATTATTAAAGGCAGTCAAACTTAACTCGATTATACAAATTTTAACTCGGGGTTTAATAAGTTCGGCTTCAAGTTCTCCATTTTGTATTTATTGTGCCAAATTAACTGATGTTAGTTACTGAAGTTACTAGTCATAAATGTAACTCTGCTTACCGTTGACGGTTTTCATCTGTCAATTATGTAAATTAAAATACTGCCTGCGTAGAAAGATAGCCGGTTCTTTCGGCACGTTTACTTGTTTACAAAAATAGTGCACCTGCTTGTTGGTGGTTTATATGTCCGGGCCACAAACAGCTTCTAACCGGAGAACCATAGATTGAGTGGTTCAATGCGAATGACTGATACAAGCGAAATCATGCTTGGCCTACCTTAATTGTCAAACAAACCGGGGGAGAGACAAGGCCATGTAAGTGAATTTTCTAGTTTATTTTGACTGGAGAAAAATAACATCACTTTATCAAATATATTTTATCAGCAATACGATAGCAGGATTCGTAGTTTTAAATTCGAATATATTATTATTTTAATTATGTCTAATTAATAGTCAGATATTCATTCTTAAATTAACCCCCTGGATTACTAGCCAGTCAATCTCATTGGGGAGTAATTTCCGGCTGTCGTTCATTGCGGACAGCGAGGAACGCAAATTCGCTGCGCCATCAAATCCTGTTGAATCTTTGGAGGCAGGAGAGCAGTTATTATTGCAAGAAGTTGTCGACACTAACGTGTCTGTGGAGAGTTGGTCACCATGAGGTTCCTTGTCGTAACTTTGGCAGTTCTTTTCTGTGTCAACATCGGTATGTGGACATTTTACAGCGTTTGTTTTGTAGTTGAACTTTATTCTTTTTCGTAAAGTGCTTTCGAGTTTCTACTTTTCAGTTTGCTCACACGCCGTCCCATAAACCCAGGCCGGCGTGCTTGCGTTTGTATCGATGTAGCTTCTTATGGGAACGCTTTAGATAATATCAATAGCCATCTGTTTGTCTCTTCTTGAAATTCCGACACTCAACCTGTGGTGACGAGCGGAGACAGCTGGTCTCCGCGTTTGCGGCATTTGTGCTGTTTTATTCCGCGATTAATTTGTGCCGTTTTATTCAGAGATAACGATTTTTCCACAAAACAACTGTTTCTTTTCCATGGCAAAGCGTTCTCCTATGCAGCGGTGGTGAGCGGGGTGAACTAACATTTAATTCCGTTTTGTGGTTTAACTTTGCAGCTTCGGCGAGTTGGTTGTTCGATGTTTTCGAAGAGGTGAAGGAAGGAGTACAAGAAGGAGTGAATGAAGCTCTGAAGGATGGTAAACTAAAGAAAGAAGGTAGGTGATCAGCTGAGAGAGAAAAATGAGATTTTTTCGTTTAAATTTGTGAAAAACTGCGAGGAAAACCGTTGATGCTTCAGCTGTAACAGGATCAAAGTTCGACATTTCGAAATCATTGGACCCTCGCAACACTTGCACTGTGCCAATAAAAATTGCGTCATTCAGCATTGTCTCTCCAGGATGCCAACACTCAAAAGTAATGGCGGTATGGCATATTTCTATAATGTAATTGACTTATCCGGCAATAGTTTTGCGAGGGATACTTTTCTGGAAGTAAATTCTGTCCGTGTGAAGCACACAAAGCAGTTGTTGACTCCCCGTATTTCTTTTTGTCCAAAAGGCTTTGTCATGTTTTCACCGTGACGACATTGATTAGCATACAAAGCCACTGCCTTCAAGGCACGTGATGTTTTGCAAACTTGACGAAAAGCAAACGCTTGTTTTTGACTGCACCCAAAGTTTCGGACCGTTGATTTTTGAGCTGAGGTTTCTTCACTTCGTTTTGGTTTGCCTTGAAATGACTAAATTCCATATCCGCGTCTAAACTTGCTGACTGTTTTGAAATTTTGAATCAATATCAGGCAAAGTAACTGATCATGATTATATCTATCCTCCATCAATCTAGATAATCGTTTAAAATGGCTTTGGTTACGTTGTAAAGTTTCCCTGGCACGGCTCCAATTATTTTGTTATTTTGTAATAACACCCTGTTGCTGACATGGGGAAATTATTTCTCATTACGTCATGATTGTAACATTGACTTGAGAGTACTCCATGCATGTAAACTTATATGCTTTCGTCAGAGTCCTTGTCATTTCCAATCGCTTGTTTAGAAGTAGGGTTCTTTTGTCAACCTTGATGAGTTTTTCTGATGGATATGATCATATGGATAAACAATTATTCAAAGATACAATCGTAATTATAGTTGATCTTGTTGATCAGATTTTGCTTGACGTGATTATAGTGCAGAACAAAAAGAAATTAATTTGACATCAAAGATGCCTCTTCTTCTCTTTGACTGTACACGAATGATAGATCGGTATTTACATTTAATAAAATCCATGTGGATCAAAAGCGTACAACAAAGTTAGCAAATTTAAATTTTGCATGTGCACTTAGATTTGATGTTGTTCATCCCGTCGGTGCAGTTTCTTGTTTGTTTAAGAGGCTCAGATGATATTTCATCTATATATTTTCTAAACATTTTGTTAATTTTGTGTACAACATGCTTAACGTTTATTTCAATTTGTTTCAGTTACTAAATTGGTTGGTGATGAGAAGGTGAAAGACTTCCATAACAAAGTTAAAGATGCGATGGCAAAGGCGAAAGAGGTCGCACCAAGGTATGCTGTTCGAACAAGAACGCCATTCATAGGAATCCTTTGTTGGAGAACTTGTATTCTTATTATATAGCTAGCTTGGCTACGGTTAGTGCAAGTGAGATCACGTGATCACCACATGCCCATAACTTTGACTAGTCACTATTGTTTTGGCACAACATAGCAGGATGTAATCGCTATACAGATTTAACATGAAGTACTAACATATGAGTGCTAACTTTTTGCCGCAACGTAAGGTGGAAACGTTTGCACAAATACTTTTGCAAATGTGCCTAGTCCTGGATTTGAACCCAGTACATCCAGCTTGTAAGTCTTGTAAGAAAATATAGATATTGCTTGTTTGTTCTTCTGTCTCGGCGACTTGGTTCTTGCTTGTTGCTTATGAAGTNTTGTATACTATGTACTGGTTGTATATTTTCAACAATTGTACTTTGTATGCTACTCTATTGACTTTGTTTCCTAATCATCGGTGTCACGTAACCATAAGTTAACCCCTGTTCTGCTGGCAAAACTATTTAAATGAAGACTTGAAGTCGCTTCACCAATTGCTGATTNNNTATCTGATTGGTTATGTGTTGCTACTTTTGACCTGTTTCAAAACGTGTATACCAGTCAATAGCAGGACAAGGGTTAACAATGTGACTTGTGTAGCAAACCATATCAACTGTTATTAGATTGGCATTTTAAAGCGATACTTTTCTCTTGCAGTGTCTTCAACCTTGGCTTGGAACATATTCATCGTATGAAATGGGATGAAGCTGGTACAGGTAATGAATGATTCATGGCCTGATAACAGCCAGCTCTAGAATATAGCGTACAATATTGCTCAAGATCCAATGTCACCTCGTATCTTATTGAGCGGTGCAATTATCTTGACATAATAAAGTCAATGCAAACCTTGGCATCTCTATCTAGTCAAAAGAGTTCCACACCCTGAAGCTGTTTGAAACTGTGCAAGTGCTTCTGCTAACTGAAGAATGGGTTGCTCTGAAAAATAGTTTGTAGCCTGCTACTGGCTTTTAATTTTAGTGATTTTGTGCCTGTGCTTTCTGTGTCACAGCCGATGCGCCATATGATGAGAGTGCAGAAGAAGGTAGCACAGAGGGAAGCACAGAAGAAAGCACGGAAGAGGAGTTGCCATCCACCGAAGAAGAGACGGTGGACACTGTCAATGGAACAGATGTTGAGCATAGGAGACATCATGGTCGTCATGGCCATGGAGGACGAGGTCATCACGGGGGGCGTGGTCATCATGGCAAACATGGTCACCATGGCAAACACGGTCACCATGGCAAACATGGTAAGCATGGTCATCACCACAAACACCACGGCCATGGGCCACATGCTGCCGTCAAGACCATGATGGGCTTCCACAAGCGTCTCAGGGAGGCATTCAACAAGCGCAATTCCACCAAAAGCAACCCCTTCAAGCAAGGCTGGGAAGAAGTTATCAAGAAAATCCAGGGAACCCTTGGTGAAGATGGCTGGAGAAATGTCCACCAGCATGTCAAGAATGTGATCAAGGCAATCAAAGCAGAAAAGAAGTATGTACTGTTGTATGTCCTTGTCAGTGTTTAATGGTGCTGGTGTTCTGGTGTTATGTATGTAGAATGCGACCTGAGATATTTAGCTATTATGTATGCTGTTGTTGACCAAGCAATTTATGCATTTTTAGTTCCACCAAGATTGCACGTGTTCCACTTCACCGTGTGGACTATGGAGAGAAGCGTCTCCAAAAGCTAGAGAAGATATTCGGCAATCTTGCTGAAAAGTGGAGTGATGCTGTTAAGACGTCGCTTGATGGCATGCCTTCACCTCAAACACCAACCAAAGTGTTTCCTACATATGAGTCACAGCCATTGGTGAAGCTTGAGAAACCAGTCGTTGAAGATACCAAACCTTACATCAAGATGATGTCGGTCACCGAACCAGAGTACAAATATGGTATGGGTAAGGCAGAAGAAGCAGAAGCTAAAATGACCACTCTTGAAGACTTATGGGAGAAGAAGGTAGAGAAAGAAGAGAAGGAGTTTACAAAGGAGCTTGTCAAAGACTCATCTGAAGAGAGTGAAGCAGTTAAAGAGCCCATGTCCCCAATTCTAGGCTTCCCCGTTCACAAGGGTGTGATGGTTGCAGCACCAGGCGAGGAACAACTGACCAATACCGAGGATAGCTACGATGACGATGACATTGATTTTGAGCCGATGGTGCCCATAAAGAGTGTTGAGACAGAAGCAAAAGAAAAGCCAGAGCAAAAGACCTTCAGCTACATGGGAATTCCTGCAAAGGTCTTCCAATTGGGAGAATCAGCTGAGAATGCTGAAAGCATGCTGAGGAATGAAGAAAAACAGTTTTATGCAAAGTTGGCCGAAGAGCGCAAGGAGTGGTTACAGTTGAAGCAAACGCTGTTGCTAAAGCTTGCCAACATGGGCAAACACAAGAAACCGTAGATAGCAGATCACTGACTGTCCATTGAAGTGTGATGTCTCTGGAATAACAGCACATTGAAACTTTAACCACTTTTTACATGATTGGTTCCATTGCTGCCAATTGACTGCTTCAATTTCATTGTATTTGACATGCGTAGCGTTTATGCACAATCTCGTATTGCAAGCACTTTATTGCCCTGCCTTGACGAGTCTGTAGTAAGTTTGTAATTTGCTTATTGTCCAGTTGTTGGTTGACTTTAAAGCCACTTATTTAGCAGGCATAAGGCTGTGGATTTTGGACATGAAAGTTGTTTGATGCCTGTCCCGAGAATGTTATCTTGTGTGACTGCGATTGTAGAAGAACTATTGATATCCAAGGTTATTTGATTTCTCTGTTTTTAAACACTAATTTGTTCTCAGTTTACTCGGGGGTTCGAGTGGAGCGACCAGTAACAACGGGTTACACCCCAGCAACGCGTCCTTCGTGGCAGAATTGAGCTAAATCGAAATCGCCACTTTCCAGAACTCTGCCAAACTTAATGACCACTCGAGGGTACTGGTTGTGACCCCGATTGGACAGATAGAGGAAAGAGCAACACATATCGGCTAATGAAGCTGAAATGGAATGAAAATTCATGACATGAGTGGATGATAATTATGTATGATATGAAATCTTGAAATCTTGTTAGGTCGATTGCAATGAGATCTTTCTCAAGGTTGACTTTGGGGGTCCCCGTAATGCAGCCAGTTTCGTGAAGAAACAATACTTAAAAGAGGGGCACATACAAGTGCAGGGTGATAATTATACATTGAAACCACGAGCACGCACATTGCTGCTATAGCCATGTTTCAAGTATTTACAGTGTGCCACTTTGTCTTATTATTTCCCAGTGTAGTTACAGTCAGTCCACATCTTTTAGTCACTCAACGGTGACGTTTCTCTTTGGCTTTTATCTCTTGTAAATAAGGAGACTAATTCGCAATGATCTGTATGTGGGAAGAGATCGACTGGGATACTCTGCATCATTTTGAATGGGACGCCTTTGATACGCTTTGTGGGTGGACGGCAAAAGCTGAAAAGAAGCAATGGAATAACACTTAGAAGGAGTAAAGTAACGGGTGGACATTAATTGTTCATTGCATAATACACAATGATGAATGGTGGTAACCACTGGAATATATTTAGACTAGGTGGGCAGCATAAATTCACAACTAACAGAAAAGAATGTCACAAAACTAATACAGAAATGTACAATGTCAGCTATGGACAACAATAGCAAACAGCATACAATCGTACATTGTAACAACCTAACTCGCTAACACCTTGGAAAAACAGCATTTTAGCTTGGATATTTGCAAAATAAATAAACATGTTTATTGGAGCATTTGTTGTTAGCATTGTGCAGCACTTGAGTTTCACTCATACAAACACATCGACGTTGGCACAGATCAATGCATTGGCTTCCTTCCGTCGACTAGACAGTCTTACGATCGAGGCAGATGGAAATCCAGTAACCGCTTTTACATTATGGAAGTCATATGTGTTGTTCCGTCTTGCTCATGAATGTGTTGCAGTAAGTGTGTCAATCCTGTTTGTAGAGGTCGCGTGTCCTCTATAGTTGTGCAGTCAGATCGGGGCGTCGCGTACAGGAGCAATGTCGTTTTTTGTTATCGGTCTCTTTACTGACGTACTTCGTTATTTTTCCATAAGTACTGTTTCATACATTGTTGACATTACCAATTTTGTTTGTAATGGCAGCTTCCCATCATGCAATTTGCTGCAGGCAATAAAATTTGTAAATAACTGATTGGCCTTACTTATTAATTCTACTACAATTATT
>OFHS01002674.1:4680-19954 GCA_900245855.1 Calvadosia cruxmelitensis | reverse complement strand
TACCTGATTAATAGGATAGGATATGAATCGTTGGTCAATGTTTGTCGCCAATGCGTCAATTGATTTCATCAATGTCAATCAAATCCATCATCGTTTTGAGTCATTATGAGCATGCGCCGTCAGCCACCATCCAGTGGAGAGCACTACTCAGATGAACAACATTCGACTCACTTATACAATATGTCAGTATAACTGAGACATACTTAAGAAACGCCGGTTGCTCAACAAAAACAGCAAACCATTTGTTCAATGTTGTCTGAATCTTGATTTGCAGCAACCATATCAATTGCTGTGCTACTCTCGTGAGGATGTTTGCACATTTATATCCTGATCAACGATCACTTTCCACCTGCTTAAATATTTATTTGTTCTTCTTCTTTCGATAGACTAGCCAAAGCAGGGCTTGCAGGTTGACTTCAGTATTCTGATCTTCCTTAGAAGAATCCATTTGGTACTGCTTTGTGCTGTCCAAGATGCTAGGAAACCCACATGTGAAATGCTTAAGCGTCAATCCATGTTATCATTCTTTGCCATGACTTTCATCATATTTAGCAATTGCCAAACTTTTAATCTCAGTTTATTTGAGTAGAATATCAGCGTCGCTTGCTATGTGCTTCCATCTGATTTCTCTTCGAGGCCTAAAAGGTCAGGCGCTTGACCCACAGCGTCATCTCATCACGAAACTGAGACCAGTCTCCTATTCCTGTGGCAGCCACGTTGTGTGCTGGCAAAGCGGGATCCCGGACAAGGGGCAGAGTTTGAAAGTGAGGCAACTTCGATACGGGATAATCCTCGGAGTAGTAATAATCTTCCCACTGGATCCTACGGAAAATAAGAGGATTTATCAAACGGCAAACCGAAAGCAAATCGGATCGTTCTGAATCACTTGGACTTAACACTTACTCCAGTTGTTCGTCTTTGACCAAAATTGCGAGTTCAGTCAATACTTCTTTGTTAAAAGAGGGAGTTCTTGAAACGCAATCACTGAAAAAGAAACAATGATAGATTGAGTCAACACCTCTATAAAGCGGTCACTATATCCTTCGCCAAGGGGTTCTGTTACCTTTCTATTTGTTGATAAGCCTGGATGGTGAGCAAGGCAAGCAGATAGCCATTCGGCCGATTCATGACACTCAGCCAATCCACCTTCTCGCTCCATTTCTTTACGATCCGGATCAGATCTTTGCACTGAAAAAGGCAGAACATGATTTATTGGTCTGCCAACTAAACATTCAAAGGATATTGACCAGAAATACTCCTCGTGCCAACATTAATTCCAGTTAATGTCTACTTGCACCACTGAATGTCACCTGAATCTAATTTAACGTACCTTGTTTGGTTGCTTGGAAACGAATTGCACCTGTCGATCAGACGCCGCCACTACAAATCTGCAAGAGGACGAGAAAGAGGCGTAAGATGGATGCGCCATTCTTCTTCAAATCACAAGATGAATTTTGATTATTAAATCTCTGATCACGTGGTCCTTCATCACCTGTGAAGCATGTCGTGTGATTGGTTCATGCAAGTCTTGTAAAGTGCCCTGTGTCCCCCTGTCAACTGCCAGTCGCTGCTAGGCAACACAGTCACACTGATGCCATTACATTTGAACAGAAGGGCGGTTGACGTCTTCAAGAAATTCGTGCATTTCAGCATTTTCTCCGACTTCTTAACGATGTCCTTGCCGCTTCGTAGCCTATGTTTCACCAACGACTCGATTCTGTCGACGATGCCAGAGATCCACTTCTCCTCATCGTCATCTGGAGGATCTGAAACGATGGCAATTTACAGGAACTCAGTCAAAGGGAGCAATGGGATAGCAAAGCAACTGTGTTTATCATCCTCCATCGGGCGTTTACCTGACAAGAATACCACTAGATCCAATTGGAGCTTCCCCTTGACTGTTACCCCTTGACCAAAGGCCCCAGCCACAGCCACGCGAGTTATTGGAATCTCGTTGTCCGCCTGGAAATGTAACAGATCATATGCGTCAATTAGTAGGATTATGACGACAGGGGTGTGTCTACTCATTAGCATCCATAGCATTGAGCTTACCTGAATGATCTGCGTCAACGAGAGTGAAATCTGTTCAATGTAGCGCATGTCGGCTTGGTCTGGTCGGCTGAATTTAATCAGCTTCTCAATGCTGTATTCTTGATAGCGAGAGATGGCCTCGGAATAACAAACAACATAATCACAATATACACTCCTGTTAACGCTTTGCGTGGCTGATTCCATCAAGAGTAAAATATTATGATTCGTTTCATTCTTACCTCGTCTGCATCTTCTTCCAGATTTGTGATGTAATCTTGGCAAAACTCCAGCTGCTCTTGCAGTGAATGTATCATCACATCTTTTTCTCTCATTTTATTCTTCAACGCATTGACAAGCTCTTGTCTGTTTCCAGCCATAGCTTTTTGCTCTTCAATTGCGTTGTCAAATTTGGATTTACTACAAATTAAAAATACACACTGTGACGTTGGTCTCAAATGACACTGGCCTGATATGAATGACAGCCATCTGCGTGCATTTGACTGAATCCCACAGAGCAATGCCATCGATGCAACTTCCCTCTTCCTATTGCCAATAGCTAAGGTGGTCCCTCAGGTGTCCAATAGCTATAACACATGAGTCTAGAGATATAACATCAATCTACTATAATAATTATATCATTGGCCGTCTAGAGGAACGCGTGTGCAAACTTCACCGTATTCTTAATCTATTATGTATAGTCATGAGTGCACTTTTGTTGGGACCTCATTACTGCAGTGACCCCTTAAAACAGGTGGTCGCTCTGCAGAGGTTCCCTTTAATGGCGCTTACAATTCTGCTTCTCTTTGTTCGTGTTCTTCATTGATCCTTTCCAGTTTGGCGTTGTAGGCTGATTTCAATCTGACAATGTAATCTGTGTCGACTGGGATTGTGTCTGCGGCGTATGTGATGTTGGATGCTATCATGGACACGTGCAGGCACAAGAAACCGTCTTCATCGTGGTAAACGCTGTCGTCTTGCACAAGCTGAGAGCAGAAAGCAATACAACGCACTTAATGCTAAAATTATCAAATTAAATTGATTGGATTCCTATTAATTACTCATCGAACTACAATCGATCAGCTTGCTGACCGTGAACGTGTTTGTCTGATTGATATGCAAAAGCAGAACAATGCGGCATATAAATTCATCGCCATAAATACGTCGTTTGGCTTTGATGTTGGCGTGGTGGGAGCTGCTCAATTGGGACTGACAACAGTAGAAACGGCGAACCTTGCACTACCCGACACATTTTTCAAGCTGATTGGAAAGCAGTGACACTCGTACCTACTTATCATAAAACCACTGAGCAAACATTTGAAAGCGTTTAAGGATGTTACTTTCCCAACATGGAATCTTACTTTCTTTAAGCTGATTGGCAGCTCCAGCGTCTGCTTGTCGTTGCAGCGTTTGAAAATGCTCCCTCGATCCCAGTCTGCTTGACAGATCACATTCTTTGAAATATCCTCAGGACAAAGCAACTCAATTTTCCACTGCACTTCAAACTTTTTCTTCAGCTTATGGAGCATCTTCGTCCGATCGTCTGCGCCTTCGGGGTCCAGAACCAGCTCTCCTACGACAGCACCCCCCTCCGTGATATTGAGACCGAACGTCCAAGGAATTCCGCTGTAGTCTTGAAAGGCCTTGGGCTTCCCAAATGAGACAGGACTCGAGCTAACTTGGGTAGAAAATAAGATATAAGGCTGGACGCTGAAGAACGTGACACCAACGTCAATAAAGCCCTCTTCTCCTAAGCTGTAGAGATCCTTTGACAGCATGATCTGCGAGCCGTAATTGTTCGTACAATCATCATAGAACTTCTGGCTGATTTCGGCATGTGAGCCGCGTCTCACAAAGACCAAGGCCTTGACTCGGTGTCGCAGCTGCTTGGAAGACTCTTCGTCTCGCGACAGGTAAAGATTTGCAACACCTGGAGTTGTGTCCTCGTCATCTGGCTGAACTTCACCATCTGGAAACAGCAGCAAAGACCATTCGGTGCCGAAGTAAGCAAATGGCTGTGATCTGATAAACATTCGATCGGGCTCCACGCTGCAGGCGACCTTGTCTTGAAACGTCGTTGACTCCAAACGGATGTCAACTTGTAAATGTAAAGTGTCGTTAATGATAAACCCAGAAATCAACTGAAGTGTTTGAATCCTGATCATTTTACTGTAGCCAATTCCACCACCAATCACCTCGAAAGAATTCTCTTCCTTGAGTCTTTCTTCCGATATCGTAAACGTCGGATCGTATTTGTTGACAACATGGAAGGCGAGCCTCGCGTTACACCAACTTCGAAGGGAAACAGTTTCATTATATTGGCTACCAAACCATCTCAGAAACATGCCAAAGTAGTCTCCTTTCTTAGTTGCTTGAAGCTTCCAGAAATGTCCGCCATATCTGAACACTTTTGATATCTTATGCGTCTCAATCGAGCTGAATTCCTCCAAAGTAAATACGAAATAAGCAGTGTTCTTCGGCTTGGAATGAAGACCAAAGTCAGTCAAACGAACGGACATGATGAAATTTAGTATGTTAATGAAGTGACGTGAATATTGGCAGCTTACTTAAACCATGATATGATTAGACGGCATTCTCATGCGCTGATGCAACAGACGCAGCTGCCAGTAACAAGTAAACGCCAGATATTCCCACTGCAGTGTGCATTTGATAGCCTGCGAAGATGCAGCGGTAGAAATCAACACAACTAACTGCTTCTCAAACTGCAGGCTTCCTTCTTGCGTGAGTTGCTGCATTGGTCTGTGGAGTGCACATTTGCTTTAACTCTTCTCGTTCCGGAGGGCTAGCAACAAGTATCTGTGGGTTTAGTTTGCTTTGCTGTTGAATGGTTGATTGTGTTTCCATCGTTATGCTGTAGAATGGCAAACAGCTGGCGCTATGGAAGCAAACAAATGGACGCAGGTTGCCTCAATGCAGCCGCGATGAAGGTGGTTGGACAGACCCCCCCCAGAATATTGTCAGTGATGGTTTATCAATCCAATCAATCTTTTTATTAAGATGAGGAAATATCATTTCAGGTTTGATGTTATTCGTTTTTGAGCCTCAGAGAATGTCTTTGATTTAATGTCTCTTAGTTTCTGTGTGATTTGCACTGTAGAAAGAACATTACGTGCAAACGCTTATAGAGGGACTATTCAGTCGTTTTGTCCCCGAAGAATCCAGTCGTCGTAGCCAACTATTATGCGCTTCACGTAAGTTGCTTCACGAAGCTGTCCGTCATGCCCTGCGGTCAATCGGTTGGTTACTTTGCTGGAAGGGATACTCAGAAATTTTAGGGGGGNNNGATGTTCCAGCCTTATTCAAATAATAAAGGGATTACATAAGTAAATCACAACGACGAACAAAATCAAGAACAGAGTCACGACAGCCAATAATGGAGTCCGGAGAGGCAAGTGGCCAATGGTTGCGCCATGTTCCGACCATCTTGGACACTCGGACAGGAAATGTCGCGAGGTTTCCCGAGGAGCGCCACAATGTGGGCAGGCGGGGCTGTCGGTTCTACCCCAACGGTGCATCGTCTCTTGGAGCATAGGGTGACGGTTGATCATTAGACGGTGTAAAGTGACGGCTTGTCGTCTGGTGATGCCATGCCAGTTGAAAGGCTTCCCATCCGCAGAAAGGACGCGATGGATGCTCGTAGGAGGCATACTGCTGACATAAATTTGCTCAGCCTTACTTGATTCACGTCTACGGAGGCCCGCTTGGAATGCAGCATAAGTAATCCTGACACTATCTTGCGGCAATGAGGTGGCCTCAGACGCCAACAACAGAATTGCGCTTTCGAAATATTTGTGTAGATTCACTTACAGTAAGACATTAATAATTATATTTATTCATATTACAGAACAGAATTACCCTCACCCCGGCCCCAACTAGTTTCTCATCGGATTTCGCCTTGTTCAATTTATGACTTGAAAGAGCATTGGAGGGGCGACTGCCCCCTCGCCCACCCCTTTGACTACGCCACATTCCTGTACAGCAAACACGACAACAACAACAACAATAACAGCACAAGACTTGGAGAGCAATGGCTTTGCTGCAATGGGATTCGTTGTCAAGATCTGATCAGCAAGGCGGGCGGGCGTGATTGTTCTCCGCACTCACCAGGCCTCAGACAGCCATCATGTCACTTTATTACATACAATCATACATTCGCACTGCGAAGTAGGATGACACAGCATGAGAGGGGCTGTCAGCCTCAACTAATACGAGTGGTTAGCAACAAAGAGGCTCTGCTGTGCGCCACTTGAAGTTTCCTCTCCCTCGTATTTACCAATGCTTGCCAGGCTGTTGAGATGGGCACGACGGATGAGCTCCTTCTGGCCGGCAGCCACATTATCTCTCTTACCCTGCCATGCCTTAAGGACACTTGCTTGTAGGGCGCGGCCATAGGAGAAAGTCAGAGCCCACGGTCTGTTACCTAAACAACCAAGACAGAAAAACATACTTATACAACCACAACGAAACATCATTAGGCGCAGTGATGCCCTTCAAGAGGGTTGGTGTAGAAATCCTTTGTGAGGTTACACATTTCTACAATGCAATAAGACTGATACCGAAACAATACGGCATCAGCGTACAAGTAACTAATAAATACATAGATTGCTGTGAAAACTAAAACCTAAAATTACACAACAACCATCCAAAGAACCAAAAAACAACTTGCAAAACTTTGCTCTGCTGAATTAGAGACCATTCATATCAGTATTGGCATATCTCGGCATTCAGTTGACATGGTTTTCTGTCTTGAAATTAAAAACTGATTACGTCAGGGCACTTACCTGCTTCGCGGTTGATGGCATTCAAATTGACAGTGGCATCGACTTCCGACTGTCCACCAGATAAAAAGGTGACACCCGGCACGGCAACAGGAAGGGTCCTCTGCAGGGCAGTGACAGTAGCTTTGCCGATCTCTTCAGATGTGACTTTCACAGTACATGATTGTCCTACAACAGAAGCCAATGCTTACTTCCCATAGGCAGCTTTAAGTTTATCGATGTATCCAAACTATGAATTCAAACAAGTGAAAAACAGCTAACAACAATAATTTATTATGATTAAGTCATAAATTATTGTTAGCTGCTTGAGTCGCGAACATTCAAAATACAATTATTAGTTCATTATACCACATGAGGCTTGCAGTGTTCAATCTTCCACCTTGAAATCAGTTTCCAATTGTTTGTTTTAGTTGTACTTGATTAGTTCTTTTCGATTGATGAAATACAGTACTAAACTAGGAGGTGACTATTTACTGAAATTTCCACTGCCAAGCAAACACCACAATCTGGACACTTGTATTGGCCGCCATGCTGCAGTCACGTGGCTGCTGTTTCATGGTTATGGTTTAGTGGGCATCCGCCCATTGTAGTGCTGGTCCTTGTGGACAAATGGCATCTCCCTTAGCAAACTTCCACAGCAAATATGAGGAGATCCTTCTCGAGTTTTGCGAGTTTAGGGTGCATTAAGGAAGGCAGATAGGTGTTACGCAGCTCAGGGGATCGATCTTATTCTTGTAGCTTCACGACGTCGCGTTGCCATGACTATTGACACAAGGAGCACTTGGCTGTGCTTTTGCACCAATCGACCACAGAACAAGGGTGATTTGTTAGTGTTAAAAGTCGTCTATCTTTGTGGACGTTAACATCAGGTCTGGCCGAAATGGGGACACCGTTGTGCCGAAGGCCGTACAAGGAATACAAAGAATACAATCAGTCGAGAAGCATCCGTCTTGTGCGGTCAGTCACGTAGTAGCCTACCTGGGGTAACCATGTTTGGTTTGAGAAGGGACCCTTCCAAGAACACATGATGATCAACCAGGGTTTTGAACACGCAAGCAAGGACTCGCTCCGTGATCCTCTGGGCTGTTGCAAGGTCGTGGTCGCCATCAATGAGGATTTCAGGCTCAACAATTGGTACAAGCCCCTTGCTTTGACAGATCGCAGCATAACGTGCCAGAACTTGAGCATTTTCTCTGATGGCAACGTCAGTGGGGTTACCCAAATTGTGATTGATCTTGATCACGCATCTCCATTTTGCAAACCGAGCGCCGTCTTTGACATATTGCTCGACTCTTTCAGCTAAACCGTCCAAGCCTTGAGTCGTTGATTCGTTTGCCGTGCCTGGCAATGCCACAACACCCTTGTCAACTTTGATTCCAGGAATAATTCCCTGGTCTTGCAAAATCTTCACAAAAGATGTGCCATCATCGCTTTTTTGATACAGAGTCTCATGGAACAGAATAACTCCACCAATGTATTTGGAACAGACACGGTCAGCAGTGAACAGGAGTTGTCTGTATTGTCGTCGGTTCTCCTCGGTGTTTTCAACATTGATCGCAGCAAAACGTTTCCCAATAGTTCCTGTGCTCTCGTCAGCGGCCAAGATACCCTTTCCAGGTGCAACAATGGCTTGTGCTACTCTCTGCAACTCTGCACGCAGTTCGGGGGACAAATGAGCCATTTCTTACAGTTTGGCAGTTTCAAATGGGAAACCAGCTGGAAAGACCAAACTTTTTCCTTCGTCCGTAAAACACTCAATGGACGTGGCGCGCATGACACATTGCTTTTGGGACACTCCCACCTCGCCTCTCTTGGAACCGTTCGGAGAGATTGCCTGCACCCATTGGCTAAAAGCGACGCAAAGGGACTTCCCCTCATAGTGGAATGTATTATTAGAATTTTCTGAATATGCAGAGTACAGTAGTAAAGATGCCAGTTGGTAAAGACAGATTAAAAACATCTGTTACTATTGGCGACGCTGGGAGCTAAAGGGTTAAGGCTGGTCCCATTCAAAACTCATAACAACATGAATACTGTATTGCAACTTCAATGATATTGTACAAATAATTGCGACACACTAGCGCATTACATTCACAAGTTTCAATGCTTTCAACATCGCATACGCTGGCTGGAGGTTGCAATGAAACTAGAACATTTTATTAAATAAAAATACACATGTGTTGGATATAGTGCACACTATGACACACTAATTATTATTCCACTGGGAATGAGCTATAAATGTCAGAGCAATGAGATATGCACGGTAGTTTGGTTCTAGCTAAAATGAATTATATTTAAGTTGAAATCACTTTTCCATGAAATGAGCAAGTTCAAATAAAACCTACAAAGGAAGAACAAACACCACCCTGATTATCATCATCAATATAATAATTATATCATTAACTGTTCACAACAAATTGTAATCAATTTATATCAAACGCAATGAACGGAATCACAAACTGCAGTGAATGAAATGATCACAAATGATGAAATGAATATCTTAAGAAAAACTATAACGGCAGTAAGAAGCATTGTAAAACAACATTGATGCCACATACGACTCTAAATTTAGCATCAAGTCTTAAGATATATTCTTATGTATATCTATTTTCTTTAAAATGAAAGGTAATGAGTTGTGATTGCCAAATTCTAGAGTACAGTTCATGTATTTGGGTTATATTTTTCAGTTTATTGGTGACTGTTCAAGAAGCACACTTCACCAGAGGATGATACATAGTGAAGAACCCCAGAGGAAAAATTACCAGGGGTGTAAAAACTAAGAAAAAAACTTAGTTCGCTAACGCTAACGCTGATCTGCTGAAAGTTAGTTTGCTAAAACTAAAACTAATTATTTTGAAAAGTAGTTTGCTAAAACTAAAAACTAAGTGCTCAAAAAATTAATTTTCGCTAAAAACTAAAAACTAACTGCAATATTTTTTATAAAAAGGAAGAGAAAAGCAAGATATATGGTTACGGTTAAATTAGAAGAGCTTCAACTTGTGGATGACAGTTTCCTGACTGGTGAACATATGTTAGAAGCGAATTCGAAGCCAGTTTTTATCTTCCTCAAACTTGAAAAAAGGATCAAGCGAAGACAAGAAGTTGTCCCAAGGATCAATAGCTGCAGATTTACACTAATTGATCTATCGTTCTATAGACACTCGGCAAATTTTGTCTGTCAAATTTTACTACTGGCTGATTTATATAGGCTGTCACATGTGCCAATGTTCAATGTTGAGAGCGCTGAGAGCAATCAACAATAAAATCATGCGCACATTTGCTTAATGAGCGCGCTTAATGATTTGACAAAGGACTCAACACTGGAAGAGATATCTGCTCTTAGTAAGACACCTCCATAGCAGTAGAAGACAAATAGATGTGCACCATGCTAGATTCGGTGTTTCTCTCAATTCAATTGCTGCGGCCCATTTGCCAACAGTTCAGCGACATTTTTGGTTCAAGAATTAGCATGTTAGTTTTATCAAAATGAAAGTTAGCTAAACTAGCTAATTGAGTGGAAAATTAGTTTGCTAAAACTAAAACTAATTCTATAAAAAACTAGTCTCAAAACTAAAAACTAACAGAAAAAGTAGTTCGCTAAATTAGCGAATTAATTTTAGTTCGCTATTTACACCCCTGAAAATTACATTATCATAATTAATTATATTCAAACTAATTTAGGCTTTAGACCGAATAGATCTACAGAATGTGACCCTGCTCAATATGTACATTGTAAAGCATTAATTATGGCCTCCTCGTTAGTTCTGTTTCGACCTTGAAGTTTCACAGTATGCCTACATTTCCCAAGAGCAATTATCATTTGCAGTGTGCCATCGCTTAATACACCACTGCGCTACTATCTTATTCCATTCCATTCTTCATTTGCTAGATGGTAAAATTTCCTCATTTTAATCATGTATCAGCCGAGGTGACATTTTAAGATCATTTGATGCTACAAATTAGGCAAATACAGGGTGTTATAAACTGTATAATACAGTATAAACTATGGGCTGTTCTCCAATGCATATATCTACCTCAACGGCGATCAAAGCAATGATGCCCCATTCCAACCTCAGCGAGTGCCGTTCGTTGAGATGAGAGCGAATGATCTCAACCATCTCAGAGCAAAGGTTTAGCTTTTCATTGGTAACCTTAGGAGCATCAAAAATACGCAAAATTAAAATGCATATTAAATTCGACTCTGGTCACATTTATCCACATTTTAAATTCCATTTTTCTTTTGTGGAATCTTTGAGATCCACTTAGTCACCCTTTGACGTGATCTCGCTGTGCCAGTTGTGATGTTAAGCAAGAGGAGTTGATTGTATTTATCAGCATCATTTATTAGTCCTAATATTTTAACAATAATTGTGATATCTATTATGCCAAGAAGTGAACAAAGAGAGATGGAGCAAACTGAGATAGCTCACATGTGCAACAAAGTACAGCTAATGACCAAAATATTAAACAATACCTACACAGAAGCTGTAGCTGCGTTAAACACATTCTGAGTAGAAAAAACTATGAATTTGAGATTGCCAATATCATTTGTCTGCTATTTCAGGCAAATCAAATCCAGGATGTATATCACACACTCTGCAGAAAGTGAAATCTACAGATCTTCTGCACTAGCCTTACTGAGTGATTAATACAGAACCCGTATCTGATTGGATTCCTGATAAATGATGATGATGATTGAATGTCGGAAGCTTGATGTTTTGTTGGATAAATAGCAATGCTGATACAAATGAGAATGTTATAATTAATTATGCTATATTAAATATGTCATATGACGTACGCCATGCAATCTGCATTTACCAGGCACTCGGATATTGGCTTAGATTGGGGAAATCTCTCCGGGTGATGTTAAATTGGATTGATGACCATCAAAGTGTAACAAGACAGTTGACAACTGCATACAAGTCAAACTGCTTTTAAGAGTGGATTGGCTGGAAATGGTCACTGTTCCCGAAAATCGAGGTTTAATTGTTGTTGATCATGTGGTTTTTTAGTTAATTAGTTACCATATATTAAGTTAGCTTTTCTTTTGATTTCTATTGGTGTAAATTGTAGCAACAATATATTCTCTGTAAATTGATTGTTCTACACTGTTCCTGTGCCTTTGGTTTTGGTATTCCTTTGATCTCGGAGTCAGGTCAGACAGTTGCTGGAAAAGATATCAAAGTAAGACTACTGCAACACTCGAATCTTGTCGATCCATTTGTAAATATGTTTATTTGATACTTTGGTCGTTTGTACGTAATGATTGTTTGATTGTAGATAAACCGAGCAAATGGAGATTGGTTTGATCTTCTGAGTTTTGTTGCGCTCGCGTCGATCCGTGTCACAACTAGCAACGCCTACAGTGTAACAGTGGTTTCAGTCACCATTGTATGAGGCCCACACAGTCTATAAGCTCTGATCCAGGCAGATGAACAATCATATCCAAGGGCTGCCATGACTACACTGAGAAACATCAACAAAATGAGCGTGAGCATGGTGAAGTGATGCAGCTGCAATTCAAGCACTTCTACACTCCTAATTGAAACATGATGACAAAACCACTCTAGATATCAATCAAGACCCAAATCAACAGCCAGACAGCTTACCCTTGTACGTCCATTGATGTCCAGATAATTACATGTTTTGTTGTATAAATACTCTAGACCTTCCCGGTCCCAGTAGAAGTCTGGTGTCATCAAGAGATCAGAATAAAGATTTATCTGATGCCTGAAAAAACAACCAAAACAACAACATCAGACACAAGCAAAGAGCGCATGGCAATACGTAGGAGAAAACAACGCTGCCAAGCATTCGCATTTTTGCTCATTTTCCTGCCTAGATCCTGAATATGTCGCTTGAGGCATAAAAGACCAGGGAGCAATGCAACTCACTCAGCGGCTCAGCTATATTATGATCTGCATGCAATTGTTTAACCATAAGCCACTGCTATCACATCTGAAAATTAGCCAATTCAACAAGCGGGCATTGTCTGACTTAGATAAGAAGCAACATGAAATTGTCCACCAACCGAAGGGACAACAGCTCCCCTGTGTACTGCAAGACCTCTTTTCTTGACAGCTTTAGTTTTATACCCCGTTTCAGAACCTGAAAAGGTGATAGATAGCAAACAATTAGAAATTAACCTTGAGAATATATTACAATTAATGACAATGAGTTGTAATCTTATCCTATCCCAAGAAATTTCCAATTGATTATGCAATGCACGTATAACCTACAAAATAAATTTGCTAGTCATTTTTGTGCGTATTGAAATCAAGGGAAATCCTGAAAAACAGTTATAGAAAATTCATTGTAATTCTTGACAATAGTAATGCATAATAGGCAGTAGCATTGGCAGGCATCCGTATTGCCATGGTCCAGTTCCCACGACAGATATTCTGGGACTGAGTCGTTTTTAGGCTTTACATAAGTGGAAATGCAAATTTCCCTGGAATTGCCTGTTCTTAGAACAAATAAACATACATACATACATACATAATAAGCCAGTGTTCAGGAAGCAAATTGTACTTAAAACGATCCGTCTTCTGTACAAGTGTGCGTGGTACTGTTGTTCTAAAAGTCATTGCAATTACAGTTGAATGTGGTTGATTGTATGCAAGGGAACTCGTAATTTATCCAATTGAATGGATATTAAAAACAACTTACTTTGAGCTCTTGAATGCTTCAAGTGAGATTACTTACCTCTGGTATGTATCGCATTGAATCTACAAACTTATCAAGAGTGTTCTCCCAAATGGCCAGTTTGACTGAAAAGCAATCAACACAGACAACAATTGGCCATGAAAATAGCAAAACAACCAAATTATCACACATTGCCTAAGAGGCAATGAAAGCTTCCAAAGTCTGCCAATCAGCTATTTGGACACCTATTTGGTAAACTGTCCAATTCCTCACCTGACAAGGCAAGGGCATTTGAAACAGCATACTTCTCAAGAGCTAATGCATCATCAGGCTGTTGATGGCACAACAGCACATTCCCACTGGCAAGATGTGTGACATTGCTGTCAAAGCAACAACACAAACTAAAATCAGGAAACTAATAAAAATGCAAGATACTATTGATAATAAGATAAATATGATTTCTACTTGCTCTGAAAAATGGATATGAAGAATCAATTATCAATCATCTACCAGCACACACTGCACACACCTATCAATTATCGATCAAGAAAGCAAGCAAATACCAGTTGCCTGGATAGAAGCTAAAATCTATGCATCCACAATGATTTGCACATTCTGCCCAATGGGTACACATGTATACAACAAGTTGCTACATTGCATTCCTGTGCGTGTGCCTCGTATTACTGTTGTAGCCTCGTATTACCATATGTGCGTGTTGATGCTTGATGTTAGAATGAGAACGAGGTAATGTGAAACGGACAACAACGGTGCTGTGTGCTTTTTGTCTTGTTTTGTCAACGCTCGGCGAATTACTATTACTTACAAGCAAACCAGACATGGCAAATTCGAAAATTAAGTTTACGGATGTGGTGAGCAACTACAATGGAGAAGGCGATGCGGTGGAATGGTGGAAACGCTTTGAAACAATTGCGGATATCAAAGAGATGAGTGACAAGGACAAGGCGATGTACGTGCCACAGCTATTGCGCGGTCCAGCTTTTATGGTTTACGACAAACTGCCAGCGGCAAGCAAGAAGGATGTTGCTTTCTTTAAAGCCAGCATATTAACGGCATTTTCACTATCAAAGTACGCGGCTTTTGATCAGCTCCGCACTAGGACATATAAGCGAGGTGAGAACATCGATGCCTACTATGCAGACCTTCAGCGATTGAGTGAGTTGGCAGGTATTGACGCAGCGTCTGTAGCGTTCGTTGTTGGACTGCCTGCGAATATTGGAACCCAATTGCGGACCATGGTTAATCCATCAGCCAGTGAGTTCGTTGGACGGGCAAGGGTGTTGCTGGAGGCAAGCCGGAGTGATGAGATCGTGCCAGTCGTATCTTCACCAGCAACCATTGTTGGCACAGCCCCATCCCGTGACGAGCCGAGAGCATGCTACTCGTGTCGACAGATTGGTCATTTTGCGAGGGAGTGTCCCAATCGTCCGAAAAAGAAATTGAAGAAACCCAGCACCGAAGTCACGTGCCAATTGTGCTCGCGCACCGGCCACAGTGCACCGGACTGCGGACGATCGGCGGAAAACGAGAACGGGGCCGTGGCGAATGCAGCACAAGCGGCGGTCCCAGCGCAGTAATAGGGCTGGTCATCAAAAATATTTTCGTGGACAAGCAATTGTTGCGTGCCTTGATTGATACTGGCTGCACGACAACATTAGTGACCAGTCGCGTGACGAGTGGTAGGGTGGTGACGTCAGACAGCAATCGGCGCATCACAATGATGGATGGCAGTATCGTGTCTGCACTGGGAACTGTCCAATTGCCTCTTACAATCGACGGGGTCA
>OFHS01002673.1:0-19956 GCA_900245855.1 Calvadosia cruxmelitensis | reverse complement strand
ATGGCAATGGAAGCGTGCCCGGCATGGACGAGAGACACTTGAACAGCGATGGTTCCGGCACGCGACGACAGAAATGCATTGTTAATCGATTGTAAAGTAATACGGGAGGTCTTGACAGACCCTGTAGAAGGAGTGGTGGGTGTAACATTCTGCCGGCGGAAACAAATGCTGGCGAAATGGCCCTTCTTGTTGCAGTGGGAACATGTGCTGTTGTAAGCCGGACAATCCTTCCGATCCACGTGGCGGATTGGCCCACCGCAACCGTAGCAAGATCCTGGGGGGACCTTTGCAGCTCGTGTGGAAGCAGGCATGGGCTTCGATGAGTCAGGGACTGACAATTTGGCTACAGTGTGGACTTGCGACGCGGTCTCAAGCGTGGCCGTATTATGGAGAGCTGCCTCCTCGCTGCAACAGACGTCAATGACCTGCTGTAGCCCGGGTGATGGTCGTAGTTTCATTAGCTTGATGCGTGTATCGACGGCTGTGATGCCAGCTGTTAGAACTGTGCTGACTTGATCGTCACAACAATGGTGGCAGAGATCTGTGTTGAAAGCAGTCTTTTTGACACGAACAAGAAAATCATCAAAACGTTCTGAGGGTTGTTGATGACAGTTGATGAACTGCACGCGATCAATAATTAGATTTTGTTTAGACCGGAAGTGCTTACCGATTTTCTGAAGGACTTGCTCCACATCGTCGGTGGTTTCCATGGTGACGTCCATAGAGTAGATAAGGGCGTCAAGCATGTCTGGGGACAGACAACTACGTAACCGGGCCAGTTGGTCTTCACGGGGAAAAGCGGATAAATTTCCAAGCCGAACGTAGTCGTCCCATTGCGCCTTCCACGTGACGAATTCCGGGACGGTAGTAGTCTAGGTGAGTGGTGGTGGTGGTGTAGGAGCTGCATAACGTGCAGTCGGCTGGGTGCGTGGAGCGGTTGATCCAGCCGAGGATGTGTCTGCAAGATGAGTAAGCAGTTGTTGCTGTTGCGCGAGGAGACGTTCTTCGCGCTCCTGTGATGCTTGGAGGAGGCTTTGTTGATGGAGAAGAAGGGGTTGCAGCCAGGCAGGCATATCCGCTGTGGCTGTAGTAGGTGGAGGGTCTCCCTCGTTGATTGAAGCAACGGACTTGGTAGGTTTCGGCATGACGAAATAGATGAAACCACGTGCCAATCCAAAAGTCTCTAAATTGCAATAAAACGTAGAACGATTAAAAAATCCACTGCGCCATGTTGTGTTCGGAGAAACAACGAGATTATAACAATAATAGTGCTAATACCGATACCGTGATAACCGCAATAGGGTTCGTCGGTATGATTATGTAGTCGAGTCGAGACAAGACAAGACAACCTCCAAGAACTGTGTATTGAGAATAATCATGAATAATCCACGCACGCATTTCATACAAGTAGTCACGAGAATATTACACGCATGCGCATTGAATCAGAAAGGAATATGACAGACAATGCCGCCATTTGGCTTCGTGACGAGAAACAGGCGAGAGGTGAACTCGTCCTGGGACAGTTGAACCTGTTCGATTGCTCCTTTCTGGAGCAGAGAAGCGACAGCGCTGGCCATGTGTTTGCTTTCGTCCGCATTTCTGGTCGTCGTGATTCGGCGACGCCATTGGCGAGGGAGACCACATAGTGGTATCTTGTATCCCTGAACAGTTTGCAGAACCCATGGGTCCTGCGTTATCTGATACCAATTGAAGTAGCATCGACTTAAACGACAGGTTGTTGGGCAAGAGGATTCGATTGGCGTCAGGTTTGGCAACAGGTTGTAATGATAGTCATTTATCGGGCTTGGCGTTTGAGTGGCTGGTTGAGCTGCTCCATGGCTTGGGCCGCTTGTTGGCCTTGTTCGAATAATGGGAACTTGCCCATTTTCGTTTCCCTCCTGGGTTGGACGAGCTGCTCCACCTGTTGTCCCGAAAGGGCCACGCATTGTTGTAGACTGACTGGCCTTTGCTGGGCTTTGTCGATGCCGGAGTGCTGATTGCCTTGGCGTTTGTGGAGCTGTGCTCATGTTCTTGGCGAATTCTGTCGTGGAATTTGTTCGAGAACAAATGGGTGTCACTGGGGATACCCTCAGACAGCGTACGCTTGCCGATCTCCGTTAGGTAGGCCGCAAAACGCTTCTGACGCCAGGCGTTCAATCTAAAGTGGGCGTTCCCCAGCATCACGAGAGCGTCCTCCAAATAAGCTTTTATCTGGTCAGGGTCTGGCTCATCCCCAGCCTCTTCTTCTGGGCCCTCTAGTGCCGATAGAGCAGCTAGAATTGGCCGTGAGGCAGCCACAAATGGCTCTTGGTGTAACGCCAAACCAGCATCGAAGGTAAACAGCTCTTTGGTCTGATGGCCATGTCGTTTCTTGATGTCTTCCTTCATGCCCTCTTCCATAGTGGGGGCAGTCAGGACTCCCTCAGTTGATTTGATGGGAGGATAGGTCCGAGATATTTCGGCCCATTTCTCACTTGACAAGGCGCGCGAGAATACTTTAACAGTAAAGTCAAGCAATTCAGGTGGGAGCTCCACCTGAGCTTCCTTTGTAAAGAAACGCTCACCTCTGCTAGGCAGCTACCTGGGCTCCTCAGTTGCTATAACTGGGGCCATATTGATGGGTGGTTCATTGGTTTTACCCTGGTGAGAACTACCCAGCATCTGCTTTAGAATACTGGGCAGTGTTTTTGCCACCGACTCGGCAATCAAGCGCTCGAGATTGCTAGGGGGCAGTGTCATCGGGTCATTGCTCGATGTCGGCGGCGCGTCTGACAGACCAACTTCGGTTGAAACCGGCAGGCAAGTGTTGTCAACATGTCCTGAATCCATTGCAGCTTAAATGTTGAGAAAACGGTGAGGACTTACTCGAAAAGCGAAACGTAAAGGAAAGCGATACAACACGTGCGGGGATCGGATTTCTTTGGATTGTGGTTCCCAGGCCCCTGGCACACGATTACTGCACTAGTATTGTGAATATCAGTCGGAGAGGGAGTGAAGGAGAATTATCTTGCTCAATACCAGTTGTGAAGTCACTGCCTGTATCGCTTCCATTTGAGTCACCTGAATCTTTGAGGCGCCAATTGTCCAGAGCAATTGTTCTCCTTCTCGAATATGTTGTGCAGAATGCAGCAAGTTGTAACCACAGATGGCACTATTGTGATTGCCACATCCATTCTCTTAAGCAGTCTACGCCAACATCCCTTTAATCGTCCAAAAGTAATTTCAATAGTAATCCGACTGCTGCTCAACTTGTATATAAACTTCTCCAGAAGTGAAGAAAGCCTTCCATTATCCGAAAAACCTTTCATTAGCCGCTTGAGTAAAGGGTATGCTCGGTCACCAAGCATTACAATAGGTAAATTGTGGTCCCCAACTTGTACACTTTTCGAGCCGTAAAGTGTTCCAGCCTCGTCTTCAGCAAATATGGACGAGTTCTGGAGCACACATGCATTTTCGACCTGGCCTTCCCACATTGATGTCCTTTATCTCATATCTGTCATTGCATATAGCTTGTAGAGTCATGCTATAATGTCCTTTTCTGTTGTAATAGTCACAGCGGTCTGTGGCTGGGGCAATGATGGGGATATGGGATCCGTCAATTGCTCCACCACAATTCGGGAACCCAAGCTTCTCCTTGTATCCCTTCACAACATGATCCAGTCCAGCAGTAGGGAAGGAAATAAATTGACTCGCCATCTCTGAAATCACATTGCACAACTCAGCAACAATCAGGCTGACTGAGGATTTTGAGATGGCAGATGGATAATAATTATACGGTATTCGGTAGTCGATCCAAGGACCATCAAGGGTACAGCAACTCTCAGCTCAACTGGTATTGCTTTTCTCATGACAGTGTCTTGCCGTTCCGCCTGTTCTCTGATCATTTCACATATCATGTGGAAGGTTGCTTTATTCATGCAAAAAATTTCTACCCGGTCTTGTGGTTCCCATGCCTTGCAATGTAGCCAGATAGAATTTGAATACAACATATTGCACAACAAAGGGCTACCCAGGCAAGCAGGTAGAGATAAAAGAAACTTTACGTAATGTTGTTAAAATTCATACAGCAAGTTTGATCTCAATCTCTTACCTGTTAACAATGTGTTCCCAGAAGACGGAGGAGCATTCCTTTGCCCAGAGTGCCCATTTAGGCGATTCCATTGCAATTACGCTCTGCAAGAACATTATGTATAACAACATCTGCATTCTTCATTGTCTTGCTTTAAACAATTTCCAACGCAGTCTGCAATTTGCTTCGAATTGGAATTTCGTTTTCTGACCTGTTTCTTGTAGAATCTCGGGAATGAAGAGCAATAATCATAGCCACCGCCTTCAACGAAGGCGTCATCTTGCTTTAAATCGGTTGGTTTGTGGATGTGCAAAGGATAAACAATGTAGCGGAAAGATGGCTGTTTGAAGGCACTGAATGCGCGTGTATACAGGCACTTTTAGAGGATTGCAATCGAGATACTGATCTGGACAGAGCCTATCCGGATAGCAATCCCTTATGTTGTCGTCTTGTAAACATGGTATAGGTTTGGATAGGCAATCTCCATTGCCACACAAAGAAGCACTCAATGGATAGCATCAATTTGATGCTGTAGATGGCTGGTCAATGTCCAAGCTGTGCCTCCGTACGGCAACATGCATTTCACCTATTTGAAGAATAGCTCCACTTTTTCAGTGACAGTTTCTGTGGACTGCCAGATTGTCGACAACTTCTAAGACAGGAATTTTTCAGAAATTGAAAGGCTGAACTCTTGGTTTTCACAACCAGGACTTCTGTTGACAATAATTCAGTGTGCTGTGAATTAGTCAAGGCAGATTGTAAATGATGGACGGCACTTGCTAAAGAGAAATCAACAACAACTGCTTGGAAGCAATGACACCTCAGCAGTGACGTTGGTGTATAAACATTGCATTAGGTAGATTTCTTGATCATCTATATGGCAGCTCCGCCTATAGCTTGCGTTTCTTTGTTGCAACTAACAATATTGTAACTTGAATATGATGCCCACAATGAATTGGGCTGAATGGCTTTTGAAATGAGGATGTTTTGCGTTTGTCGATGTGTACTATTGTTGTTAGCTGTCTTTCTTTTGAGATGGTTGAGATCTCTTGTGTTTGACTTTTTTCAGTTCTTTACAAAGGCCCTTAATTCTTTCACTCTCGGTGTATTTAAAGCTGAAGAGACCATCAAATTATTCATTTGTTTGTAAGGTGCATGCATTTATGAGCAACAACTTGCAATCAGATGTTTTGCCAGGTTGAGTTTTATCTAGCAAAGCCGTTCACGTTGTTTGCTGAAGTACTAGGTTTGGGTTGGCAACTTTAACGCGATTACAAACTTTTTCAAATATCTTCAGCTCTGAAGAAGGATCTTTAGTCTCTGGAATCTCGGCAAGAATAATGACCGATTTGTTGTCATGGTTTACAATTGCTTCTCGAATCGTAGCATGGATGCCCTGGGTGTCTGGTGGACTTACAACAACATGTGGGGTTGTTCACTAAATGCATATAATATCAAGTTTGTAATCAACACTATCAGTACGGTTGACTAATTGTGAATAGAAATGATATAGCATGGGCAGGTAGTAGGAAATGTTGCTGTACACTACCTTGCCATGGTGGCAGGCATTCTTTGTGGGCATTGGAGCATGCCAGGTGAAACTATCCGTCACAGTGGATGCAAGGAATCGCTGTTTGATTGTCAGCCTTAATGTTTCATTTCTTACAAATAACACCAAGTTAAAAGAAATGTAACTGTGCTGGGGACGTTTTTCAATGAGGAATGCTTTGCCATGGATAGCGTTTTGATTGATCTGGTGACACTGGAGAATGGATTAGTCAACGGAATTTACCCTGCACTGATGAATAGCATAAGGGAAAAACATATCCCGTTCAATGATGTTATTGGCTTTTGTGCAGGCACATGCAATGTCATGTTTGGACAAAATCACTCCGTCTCTTGTTTACTGGTAAATGAGTGCCCTTCTGTTATTGACTTCAAATGCTCTTGCCACTCCATACATTTATGCAGTTCATATGCAGCACGAAAATTCCAAAGTCGTTAGAGGATGTGTGCTCACACTTCAGCATGTCATCAAAAAGATGTTTGAAATTCGGCAAGTTTCAGGATTTCGTGGACAGCAACCGTCATAAAATGTTTAAAGCAAGGACAAACTAGGTGGCTAGCAATGAAGTTGTGTGTCAAACGCGTCCTGGGACAGTACTCCGCATTAAAGCAGTATTTCACAGCGGAGATGACATAAGACCCAACCCACACAATTAAGTCCATTTACGAGAGCTTGAACAATAAATTTACAGAAGAGTATCTGGAATTCTTTGATTACAAGCTTGGAAAATTGGCATCATTCAGCACCCTCTTCCAAAGGGAATTTCCACTCTTTTGTCAGCTCAAAGAAGTACTGGATGTGCTTTCTGGAGCCTGTGCATGGATTTCATTATCACTGACTCCGTTCGAGACAAAAAATATGGAGGAAATCTTTCACAAAGACACCAATATACATAGATTGTATTTTTCAAAGTAGGTGTGTGCGACCATTTGATCCATACCCTTTGATGCTTCGTCCGCAACATTCAGTACGCCAGGGCAGTGACGCCATTAACTCGATTTTGTACAGTCGGCAATCTCTGCTACTCAGTTAGCCACAAATGTTTGAAATCGTCTCGTCCTGTTGTTGATGTATGCCAGTGTGGTCTTTGAGTCGGACCACAGAACGGCTTCATCCAGCATGATCTGGAGTTCTTGTTTTAGCATTTTCATGAGGCGACATCCAATAACTGCCACTTGCAGCTCTAACCTGTAGACGGTGAGCTTCTTCAGAGGTGCACATCGAGATTTCGATGCCAGGAAACTGCAATGCACATCACTCTCAGGCGTTGTTCTTAAATACACAACAGCCCCGATGCCGTCTTCTGATGCGTCGCAGAACATGTGCAAACGCTCGTGCTTCCATTGTTCTGGCGGGATACTTGCACCGTAGTTCGAGGCATTGTCAAGGCCTCCATGAATGGCAACTCGCTTTTCCTCTTTGTCCATTCTTTAAGGTGGTCGCTGGGAAGTTTCTGATCCCTTCAACGTTTTCTTCTGCATAAGTTACTTGGGGTTTGAACAACATGGGTGACAAAATGCCGACAGTATTGAAAATAGAACTCACATACGAAATCATACCCCTCTTGGTATCTGGCTTGCTCATGTCCGACATCTTGAACACGAAGCTGTCATCTTCAATGCGCCATTCTTCGCCAAGTGCTCTTTCTACAGTTTGGCCCTCTCAATCAATGTCGACTAACTTTGACGATTGTTCTCCCTCTGGAATTGTCTTCATCACTTCTCGGTTGTTCGATATCCACTTTGTCAGGCGGAACTCTCCTCTCTTCATCAGCTCGGTGAGGTTAGACGCCATGTGGATGGCCTCGTCTCCATCCTTAACAGACAGTAACAGATAATCCATATAGAATTTTTTGCACACTGCATCTCTCACCACCTCTCCAAACTCTTGGGCATTGTCGTCTGCGGTCTTGCAGGCTGCTCCGAAGACTTGGCGCGTCATCTTGTATTGTGTGATCAGTTGGTTGAAGTCACCATCTTTACACCAGAGGAAGCGAAGTGCATCTTACAGCGAAGTGCATCTTGACGGCCGTGCGTAATACATCAGGGGTAACATGATCGACATCAGCATAATCACTACTCTCTATCATGAGTGTGTAATAACTGTCGACAGATTGGTTGGCATCTTGATGAAGTGAGAGAAATGTTTGCCAATCAAGATTTGAATTGCGTTTAGATCACAAGTGACTACGGATTTTGTTCAACAGAATCTCCAGAGCATCCGTGGTATCTCGAGGAATCTTGAGAACCCCCCTGATCATGTGCGTAAAACCAGGCAAACTAATGCCTCAGAATGTCGCAAGCTGGCGATCGTGCAGCTGGGCGGATAAGTTTAAGATCTTGGTATAGTTTAGCCAGAGTTCTTACCAATCAATAAAATTTTTCAAGTCAATGTCTTCTTCTAAGGTAGGAGGTGTCTTGACAGGCTGGCGGGCGGGTAGAAGCAAAGAAATGCTAGGGGACGGGCACGTTTTTGAATCAACAGCGGACGGCTCCACTGACAAGTGAGCATGAGCGGACAGCTGACGGGCAGTGCGCTCGAGATCATAAAAGCGCGTCTCCTGTTTGGCAATTAGCGGCTCGTCAAGATCAGGCTCTCTATCAACGACAGGTTGGAGAACCAACACATCCAAGTGAGAGGCCAAATACTTTTCCAAGCACCTGTGGATGCGCTGAACAACCAGGTCTAACTGATCAATATCAGTATGAGTCGGGGGCGAGGCATCAACAGCTTAAAAACGGGCTACGGTCGACGCAAGACTATCTAAAGCACAACGTAAATGCCCCTTCAAACCAGCGCGATTATTTTTCGACGTTTGTAAGGATGTCATCCTGTGTATGTGGTATAAAACAGTGCAAAGGAATCTCCGTCAGTAAATAAAAATCCACTGCGCCATGTAATAACTGAGTCAATCACTACTCGTAGGTATATACTGAACGGGAATATAATGTCATTTACCACAGCGATGTACAGAGAGATAGTGGGCAATTAGACAACACGGCAGTCTCTATGCCCAGCAAATAACAATCTGCGTCATTGCCCAGAGCAGACTCATTTTATAGGTCTCAATATGGAAAGTTGTCATCTGACGCGCATGCGCAGACGAATACATAACACTCATCGAGAGCGCTTCAAAGACGACATCATTTGCAGCCAAGGATTGGCATTTCACGAACTCTGTGATGTGCTGAAGACCCGGTTCCTGATCCTTGCTTCAGATGTTGACCACTTTAGCCTGCCATCGCTTTTGACAATGCGATGGCACGTGGCTTCACGATGGCGAGAAGCATCATTGACGAATTTGCATCGTTGAGGTATTGCAGTCTGTCTAATGCAAAGCAACACGGTCAATGTAGGCACGAGTAATAACCACTTTATTGTCAACGATTTCCTTGATTGCTCGCAAGCTGTTACGGTATCCTTCCCCATCCCGACTCATGGCTTGGACAACAAGTTTTGCCTTGCCCTCTAGGTGACTCATGAGGTGAGCCATCTTCTCTTCATATTTTAAGGATTGTCGGTTGTGAACTTGACTTTTAAAGCTACTGATGAAGTCTTGATATGTTAGTGGGTCCCCAGAGAACTTATCAAGGCGAATGTTCATGGATAGCGGTGTGTCACCCAAAGTTTGATCTGCTCCACTTGTTGTGGTCTTTAGCGGATCTATCTCGTCAATCCAGGCATCAAACGGGGCAACAACAGGGCAATCTTCATCCTTCGGGGCTAACACAACATCTTCAGGATCATCTAACATATTCAATTTCCGTATGCCTTCGAGATATTCAGACACTTTAGTTGTACTTGCTACAGATGGGGCTTGTCGGCTCTCTGCTCAATGTGATCGTCTACTTCACATGACGCTCTGTCACATTTGTCAGAAATGTCACATTTGTCAGAAATGTCACATTTGTCAGAAATGTTTTCTGGAAGCTGCAAAGGCTGGCATGATTTAACTGCAAAGAGGCGATACATTGCTTCAGTTACGTCACTGATTGTTGGCTTTCCGTAAAGCGCACATACAAATTCCTCCAGGGAGTGAAAGAGATCTTCAGACACCTGGAAAGTACGGCCAATCGCAGGCAGGGATTGCACAATGGTGTCCTGTAGCAGAAGCTTGAAGGCTTTGCTCTTTCCCTTTCCTTTGAAGGAGCTGGTGGAATCACATCCGGTTAATGCATGCATCCCGATCAGCGCCTCGCATCTGTCCCCAAATTTTTCAGCAATTTTTGTCAAGCTGATAACCCTTGACCGATGCTGTGTTCCGGTCAGAAACAAGAGGTCGCAGCTATACATGCTCGGCAGCGTCTGTATCGGGCGATTTGACAATGATGGCTGTCGACTTGTCCATGTCAGTGTTGGCGGCATACAAAGCGTAGAGAAATATACGCGTATCTGCTTCTTCATTAGAACATTTCAAGGAAGCCACTGTCAGGCAAACGACATGCCCTTCACATGTGGAACATTTGCAGCTTTTTTCACCTGACGTGACATATAACTGACAGTGGCCGAGAGATGAAGCGTAGATGTCCTCTTGCCATTCACTAACCAAAAACTCTACCTCTGTTGTCTTGTTTTGACTAACTTTCATGAAGGCGGACCAAGAATGGGGGCATTGTTGTTGCGCTGAAGCAGCCCTCACGAGAAGTCCACCCGATTGTTTGTCCCTCAAACTTTCATACATTTCTCTTGTTGGGGACTGTTCCAAAGCAAGTTCAGCAAACCATTGTCCTTTTGATGTATCAAAAACAGACAAGAAGTTTAAGACTGAGGTTGGCAACTTGTTGACCCAAAGCAGATATTGATGTTTACATGGGGCCCCATTTCTTCCAATGTGACAGTCACATCTGCAAAGATCCATGTCTATACCGTGTAACTTTTATCTGGTCCAGAAAAGCTTGGTACAGTGATCACTTCATTGTCTACATTCACAACTTGAGCAGCAAAAGTAGCAAGATCTTTTGGAGAAGGGATATTTTGTAGTTTTTCCAGTAATCTTGCACTGTACTTTCCATCGAATGATCTATCTTTGACAGAAAGCAGCTTTTTCTTGTAATGACTTTCCAGGTTTATTGTTAGTTTATCCAATAAACCCACAACATTATACTCCTTGGTACGGTTGAGTATTTCGTCTTGCATGACCAAAAACTGCCATTCAAGATTATTATTTTTTTGTTATTTCTGATCATTAGGTATTGTCGGCATTTCAATCTATCACCCTTAGTCAGATGGAATTTGAGGTCGTTTTGGTAATCGCTTCCAGTTTCCACTAAAAACTCCTTGTATGCCATGGCAAGTGAAAATGCTCTTCCATAGAATTCAAACACCTTCTCCTTAGCACCAGCATCAACAGATTTGTAACTTAGAACTTGCAAATAATTAATTGGGTGATTATGGTTCCATTCAATTAAAATAACATATGGGAAAGGTCCCTCACACAGTTTCTTTGCTGTCATTTTAAAGGGGCAAACTGTGTTTTTATATTGTGTTGGTGGATTTTCCTTCTTCAACCGCGAAACATCTTCTGTATTTCGGTATTGGGTGTTGTGATGACATCGGAAGGTCTTGTACAGCTACTCTCTTTGTTGTTGCTACTTTCAATGTTTCATTTGTTTTTTTCCCATATTCATTGATGAAATCATCAACACTTCCAGAAAGACTTCTGCCTTGAACCTTTTATTAGTTCCTTCCACAGCAACTATTCTGATATCCTTACGTCTATAGATAGAAAGTATAGGTAGGGCATGAATACAAATTTCAACGTGTGCACATATATAGCGATATAGGAATTGCAAGATTAAAATCAATTTTTGTTAATAAAGCACAATAAGCAGAAAGCAAGGTAAACAGCTGATACTTTTCGACTTTGGATTGCAACTGAATGGCCACTGAGGAATCTTCAGACTGCTCAACGGTTTCCACTGCATTTCTAGAACAAGAAGTAGATTTACTGCTTACTTTCTCTCAGCGGTGTGGCTGATGAACTAATAATCATTTGAACAACACAAGTGTTTGCTATAATACAGCCCAATGCACATCTCGTCATGCCTCAAAGCCTGACGCTCTACCAGCTTTACAACGTACAAAACTTGCCACGGTTGATCTTCATCTATAGAGAAAGTGGTGAAAACACAATACACGTCGAATTATTAGCAAAGTTGAAAACTTATCCCAAAAAAGATCAAACCGTACTTGAGCTTTGCTAACAGCAAGAAAATCATGACATGTTGAGTGGTAAAGTGGAAGCATAGGGCAAACAATGTCAAAATTAGACAAAATATTTAAAAGCAAATTGGCAATACATCTTTCTCTTTGAAAGAGGCCTTTTAGGACGTGATTTTCTTTAATTTCGAGACCAGAAGCACACCTTAACAGTATGATTATGCCAAGAGTGAGATATATCTTTAACACATCAATTGCGACAGTCAAGTGCGATCCATATATGTAGAGCAACATACTAAGATTTGAACGTTTTTGTTTCTGCAAAATGGAGCAGAGCATCGTCAAGAAAGCATTGGCGGTTCCAGCAGTCATTTCCTAGGTAATTGAGGAGAACTGTACGCAAGAAATACCACAGCTGTTTCGCATCTTTGCCATCGGTTAAGTCAAGTCCAACTATTCTTGGTGGACTGAATCTCTTCTGACAGAGTAGGAGAAACATTTCAGAGGTGAATTTCTATGGCTATGGCAAAACAAAAGAACAAGAGCACTGACCTGGTCTGCAGCTGTACCTACCACCTGACAGAACATTCCATAGCTGTAGGTGGGAAATCGGGGCACGGCAAGGCAGCTCTTTCAAGCACTGCTGGCGAAGGTGATCGCTAAAATGGAACATTAGGATTTCCTATATTGCTATAGCCACGAGGTAAGAAATTGGTTTTAATACATTGGAGTAGCTAGTGGGTACATAAGGGACATGTTGGACATATATATATATATGGGACTCCACGCAGAGCTTTGATACGTTGTTTCTATTATGTCTTTAACTGTCTTTCAACGATGCAGGCGATATCATAAAGGAGATTAGGTTTGAGAGAAGGACTACTGGCAGTAGCAAGTAATTACTTCAGAGAAAGCACCACATAACCAATCCTGTCAAATAAAATGTAAACACAATTTAGTGAAACTATGATTGAGAGCAGATCTTGATTTTACTGGTTGGCATTAAATTCCAGCAACTTGGTGTGATAGCAACTAAATCTTACCTTTCTCCGTATTTGCGACTAGCAAACTTCCAGCGATGATCATAACGACACACACATCCAAGAATACCAGTTTCGTCAAGCTTTACACTTCTGCCCTTGGAAAACACACTGGTTGTCAATTCACCAGCATGGAAGTTGTGACACCCTTTATTGAATGAAGAATAATTGTCTATATGATGGGCAATATTAAAAAAAACAAAGCAAAAGAATTGTAAGCGGTAAAATGCAATGTCAGCTCTAGCAAAGATCTGAACTCACTGATGTGCTCAACCTGTGATACGAGTCATTCAATGCAGATATTATAAAAAGTAACACAAAAAATGAAGAAAATAGCGTAAAATGAATAAACAGGGTCACAGTGCAAGGTTGAACAATGCAATGCAATATCGGTGACATTTATGTAAAGCAACGTGCAGCAGTTGCATTTCTTCTAGTTGTTGTCTGCTGAGTGTAATCGTCATTGAACTTGTCAACAAGTTTCTGATTGAAGAAAAATAGCTGGGATCTATAGCGATTCTTTTCTGTGGATGTGCCAGGTGATTTCTTCCTGACAAGTCCAAAGCAGACATCAGATGCGTGCGCCGTCATTGTACTGTAATGCTAGAGCTAGAGTATGTCTATATTTGAACAAATTTCAAATAAGGAATTCACACATGGAAGGCAGGATTAACCTGCACTTACACCATACGAATACAAATAAAAGTACAGCATGAGAATGTACAAAACATAGATCTACTTCCCTTCGAGGAAGTGATGTTTCAGTCTCCTCTTCCAAATCGCAAGTGACTGTGACTCAACCACGTGCTCAGGGAGAACATTCCGTTGCCAAATGGAACGATTAAAGAAGAAGTGTTTGCGAACGCTGCTAATGGCTGTCGGAACATGCAAACGTTTACAATGACTATGTGATCACAAGGCTTAGTCTTTTTAAGAAACAAAAAGTCTCATTTGTTGACTAACTTCTGACTTGCTTTGGTGTTGAATCTAGCTGAATATTCAAAACGGCAGCTTATTACAGTATTTTTTCAAGTCGGTCGGTGATTGTCATGAATGTGCCCAAACTTAGCACCACAGAGTACATTGAGTGTCACACCACACCTCTACATCATCCCTTCAACTTTGCAAAGTACTGCCAATGTACCATCAAAACTTTGCAGTACTGATGCATATGATAGTAATGAACTGAGTAGAATAGTAGACAGGTCAGTTGCTGACTTTCCGGACGGGAATTTATGCAACTTAGGAATCAGTTGTATTCTTTGTGAAGAAGACTTGTGTTTCAGTTTGTGAATTTCGCGCATTGTTCAGCATGTAGTTTGTCATTTCCTTCATTTTTTATTGAAGACAAATTCCCAATTCCAGTTTGGCATCAAAGTAATAGCCACGTCAGCATTTATGTTCAGTAGCTTCACGAACCCATGAAAGCACTGATGGAGTTTGAAGGCAAATATGTATTCTACCAACTCAGAAGAGCTACCTTTGTAGAAGTCCTTGTCCCTGGCGATATATGCCAGTTGTTTCTCCAAGGCATCGACATCAAATAGGCTACCATACATCCTGACAAGGTTTTGCAGCATTGCGCTCATGAAGGAAGCTTAGTATTCAGCAAACATGCTAGGGTTGACAAGGTTAAATGATGTGGAAGACGAATGACGAGAACTGAAGCTTTGACATTCCGCAATATATATATTTGAGAGACGCGTTGCTGGTCCCACGACAGGGAGAGATGGCAGAGTTCCAAGGAGTACATATGGTCGTTGGTGCCAGAGCTCTATGTCGTGAGACACAGCGTAGCATACAAGACAGACAGAGCTGTTATCACGACGACGAAGTACAGACGGCAAAGAGGATAATTACAGGGTGACACAGCTACATATTCTTACTATCACGTGACTACAAAATGACAACATTGAGTTCACACAGACCGCGCGTCAGCCACTACAAAGACCAAATACCTCCTAGTCTTCAAAGTGATCTCGAAGCATCCCGCCCTTAACATCATCAACCAACTCAAAATACATTTAACGACAATTGGGTCTTAAATCCGCCCTCTCTACTGGAGCCCCAACACAGTTTCAATGTCAGTGAACATTTTTGCTTACTCTTCTTCGGTTCTGATTTCAGTCAATAATCTCTTAACTTCCTTTATTTTTCTGAAGGCATTACTGAAATCGACCTCTTTGTTTTTTAGGATTTGTACATCTGTGACGACTACTGAAAAATGGCTTGAAATACTTTTGTCAGGAAACAGAATAATAAGCTTGCAGATAATGCAGGATTTCTTCCAGCGAAGCATTATCCCAGTATTGAAAATTTTCTTGAAGCGCTCCCAAGACTTTCATAAGCTGGGCATACTATTGATGGATGGCTGATACTGAGCAAGAATGGTAGTACCATCTTGTCTCTCTGGGAGATGGAAAGTTTCTCCCATGTCAGGTTAGTAGTTCTTTCCTCTTAGAACTAACACTTGCAAAAGTGCTGAAGGTAGAGACATTTGCAAAGAAGATTTTGCTTTGTGTATGGAGGACACAGCCTGACAAAATTCAGCTTGTGTGCAGCACAATTGCTGCAGTAGGCGTGCATGTATTCTTTGCGGATTTGCTTGAATGCCATTCAGATGGTCAGATGATACCGCGATTCCATCATAGCTGCTCCCCATACTTCAAAAGAATATCTTTGGCAACCGGTTTATTGTGCTAGCATTGCGACCCAAGTTGACATCACCAAATCCCAATATCCTCTCCACAATTCCTTCATCTTTGTTGATTCGGACGATGACACTAAGCTGCTCTTTGGTAGAAACATCAGTTGTTTCATCAAGCTGGATGCTAAGAAGCATGCACTTGGCAATTTCCTGGCCTACGCTATCCTGCAAAATTTCATCTGATGATTGAGTTAAATCGTTCTGAATCGAGCTGGACACTCCAGTGAGCACTCCTCCTCCAATATTGCACTCGTTCTCTTCAAGTCTATCGTGTAAGCACCATTCAAAGACTGAATCAAACTTTGCGAAATATTCCAACAGTTCTCAGTAATTTCCCTTATCGAGGCTGTCAGCAGATTCTTCAGTTCCTTAAAACGGTTGCTCTTGTTTGGCAAGGTAGAGAACTGCCTATGTAAGAGTCTCCAGAATTTCTCTTTTTTTTTGCCTCACTTCTTTGTTGTGGCACTCAATTTCAGCTCTTCTTGCTTGAGAATGTCACATATCAACCCGTTCTCCTGTGTTAAATGTTTTCCATCATTTGTGAACTTCGAGACAACCTTTTGATTTCTTGAGCTTTTTGCAATCTGAAAGCAACAAACCAATGTTGTGGTATCTCATGCCTGGCAACGTCTAGTAGCTATTTTTCCTGAACATTAAAATAACCGGCCAGCAAAATAACTTGTTGATGCTTTGGCTGCCACATAGCCAATCTTTCCTATTATACCAGCTACCTTGAAAGCATCCGTCCACGGTTTTCAGCTGCTATGTAAGGTCAGGAGTCCGGCGACTGTTCACAATCACTTTCTTCTCTACCAAGCACAATGATGAGAACGATACTCGTGATAAATATTCACCAGGTCTCCTAGCGAAATATTTAAAGGAGCAATTAGAAGCAAGGAATGTCAGAACAAGAGAGATGAACGGAGATAACCAATCACACGGCACTATGGCATGCAAAGTCAGGCTCTATCCATATTGCCTGATCGTGTTATGAAAGAGGAGTCCGACTCGCTGCAAAGAAGCAAAAAGTGGCAAAGGAAGGAGCATTTTTGGAGAATTGATATTGTTTGGATTAGATTGTTGAGTTATTCCTCTCCATGATTGGGTATTTTGATATACTAGCTATATGCCAAAAACTGACAACATATGTGCCACTGCTCCTCTCACAAACTATTTTCTGCATATCAGCAACATCAGAGAGAAAGAAGATAGAGTTTCAAGAGAACAGAGATATGTTTTCCTATTTTGATCCACAGACCAATTTCAAATGGCAGATTTTAGAACCTTCACTTTTAAAACGTTTGTCTTTGCTACAATTCCTGTATATAACAGCTCAGTTTTTATGAAGTAATTGAAGCAGTGAAAGTCAAAGAACAACACATCAATTTGTTGCTATGTGATAAATGAAGAAGTGTACCCTGCAGAAGCAGAAGCCCGGAAATGGTAGTAAGACAGCTTGAGCCTGTTCGGCAGCGCCTTGCTGTGATGAGGTTTGCGCGCATGCGAGGTAATCTGGCACAGTAGGCTTATTTCCATGACATAGCATCATAAACAGCAGTTCATTGGTGATTTGCACCTCTGCTGTGGTATATCCAAATGTATTGTTTGTTGTTGATACAGCGTTTCTCAGTCTCCTGTCATCAACTGGTTGCTTGTCCATACGGCAGTAGGCATTTTCAAATGCTACCAATCTTTAAGTTTTTGTCCTTGCGTTTGGAGGGACATGCTGAGGCAAATCTAAGTTCTCTTTATCGATTGAGTTCTTGAAAGTTTTTTGTTTTTACGATTGATATTGTTGTAGTTTTCAATGTTATTGTTAACGCTAATTGCAGATGTTGTCTTATTTATTACAGATAAAGACGTTGAGACAGAATTGGATAGTTCTGATGACAATGCAGATTCTCCTGCTTCCTTCAGCACGGCCATCTCTGAGTTAACTTGGAAGCCATCTGCAAACAACGTTCCTCTTGGTGAATGGGAGTTACACACAAAGGTATGGTTTTAATGAATGTATCTTTGTCTAAATACAATCAGGCGTTTATTAGCTGTCACCTCTATGAAACAGCCACATGTCTATAGTGACCACAAATCGCTAACTTTCTTTAGGAATTTTTTGATCAACCTGTCCGTAGCACAAGTAGCACAGTTTGAAGGACGTTGGTCACAGCAAAATGAATGACAAAATATCTCTGCAAAGTCTTATGCAGAAGTGTTTCCGAACCAATTTGTCAATGTTGTGTGCTTTTCCATGGAGTACTTTGACTTGCGTCTTGCTATTTTATTAAATGAAGTGATGCCACTTCAGAGAAAGTATGAAGGAAACATATTTGGACGTACCGTAGATGTTGGTTTTGAAGCAGATGTTTTTATTGACTACAATTTTATATAACGGCATTCACTGTAATATTGTTGTTGTTTGACAGGGATTTGGCTCGAAAATGATGGCTAAAATGGGCTACGTTGTCGGGTAAGTTCAACAATCTTGAGAGATGCAAGCTACGTTGTTATTTCCTTGTAGCAGATGCCACGTCTTTGTTGTTGTATAGATGCTTGCTAATTGGATAGAGCACCCAACCCTTCCTTGTGGTTAAAATGCACCTGCACAATGCTGGAATTGAAGTACTGAACTAGTAAAGTGTAATTTAGTAATGAATAAAATAACAAGAAAGTATTTTACTGTCAAACCTGTATTAACGGCCACCTGTGTAGATCAACCACCTTTATATAAAAGCCACTCCTCATAATCCCAAAATGACACTTTCTGTAGAAATCAACCTTGACAGAAAGGCCACCTGTTTATAAAGGTCATTTTCCTCAGGTTTGAAAGGTGACCATAATAGACAGGTTTCGCTGTACCTGTGTTATTGGCCTTTGTCGGTGGCCTGTTTTTGTCAAACTCAGTTATTTGAATTTGTTTCGAGTAGACCACTTTCACAAGCTACCATTTTGGAAAAAGCAAGTGCTTCATGGGGCAGGTTGATGTCTCTGATTTTGGAATATGAAGAAAGTTGGATTTGATACTGATGCAGATTTCTTCAAGCTGCACTACTTTGCTTACAAATATGGCTCTTGTTAATATTATGGGTCAAAAACCAAGTTTGTTCGCTGCTCCAGGCACTCAACATGTCCCACAATGCACTGGTTTTTCCCATAATGGTAGCTCGGGAAAAAGGTCTATTAAGATGATGGAATGTTACAGGTCGTTTCAATTGTATTGTTCAGGAAAGGCCTGGGAAAGAATGCCCATGGAAGAGTTGAACCAGTGGAAATACGCATCTTGCCACCGGGTAAAATCAGGACAATGAAAATTGTTCTTATGTGTTGGACATGTATTTAAATCAGTTTGTTTGTTTCTGGTTGTTAATTAAATATTCAATTTAAATTGTTTTTCTTAGAAATGAAATTGAAAGTGTAGGAAAACCTTTTTGCACATTTTCCATAGCAAACGACGTCTTTTCAATTTTTAATTAAAAATTTAATCTACTTTCCCCCCGTTTGATTTCAATTTATTGTTTTGTTATCGTTTCTTTGTTTGCTTGTTGTTATTTATTTATTTTGTTCTCTTCATTCTCAAAGGTAAAAGCTTAGACATGATTGCGGAGATGCGCGAGAAAGGAAAATTACGGAACCCAGTCAAACGAAAAAAGAAAACTTCCCTACTACCCGGCAAAAACCAGCCCGGTGGGGGTGCCAAAAATGAGGTTACTAGTAAAAATACTGTCAGTTTCAATCTATGTTCAGTTGTTCCTGCATGCCAATGTTATTGCATTGTTTGTCACGAGGAAACAGTGCATGACCAATAGTTGCCCAATAGTAACAAATTGGTTTCGGAATTGCTAGCAGATGTGAAGTTGAGTCCCGCTTACCCAAACTATTGTGACGCATCCAAGTAATAACGACAACGCAATGATACCGGCTCAGCGGTTAACCAACAACTGTCTATTCTTAAAGACACTACAGAATATATAGTACATGTAAGAGAGGTTCACTTGAAAGTGAGGCACAACAATGAGACCATTTTGAGGAATACCATGATGTAGTTTAGTTTCCTTAAAGTTGTGCCAACGCTCTCTTGTTATGTTCATATTCTTCACGCCAGAGACAGAAGAAAAACCAGAACAAGTAATGTTAAAGAGGTCTTATACCATGCAATTAATTGCACGCAATGTTGATCTTATAGTTAGTGATAATGATAGTAATTTATACGGTGCTACTCTATCAAAGAAATAGCCTGTTTCTTCTCTTGCTAACCGTGCCACCACAAAACGTCTTAAAAACTCAGTTTGCTGCCACAGAACCTCGGTGTGGTCTAGTAGCTTGTATGTGTGGGAGCAGGACGTTTCGGCACGGCTGTTTCGGCGCAGACATTTTGGCGCGATCGCTACGGCGTCGACTGTCTTGGCGCTGTCATGAT
>OFHS01002672.1:0-18062 GCA_900245855.1 Calvadosia cruxmelitensis | reverse complement strand
TGCATGCAATGTTGATCTAATACCATCATTAAGCAATATATTGCATGCAATGTTGATCTAATACCATCATCAAGCAATATATTGCATGCAATGTTGGATCTGTTGATTTGCACTGTTTCATTCTAACTGTGGGATCTTCACTTTTCGATGGAATCTTCCAATGTTGGCCTCTAAATTCAACTTTCAGATTATTAGTCCAACTGCTTAAGCAGACCAAAACACAGTTTATCAATATGATCTGATTAAGCAGATATGTAGGCCTACTTGATAATTATGAGATGCAAACTACACACTTTTACCTGCTGAAGTTTACTAGTAGGCCTTACTTGATTTCGTAACGTCTTCTTTGGGTTTGGTGCATAACCAACAAATTGCCTAATCGTCATGTTTTTCAAAATATCAGGATCAACCTCAGGGGTTGGTCTGAAACAAAACAAGCAATGCTCTTAACAGATGTAGACAGATACAACACTTTAGGGAATCCAAGGACTCCAAGTTCAAAAACGCCTGGAATCCGACTGCAGCTAAAAAATCAACTTTATTGCAGTCATTGACTCAAGATCTGGTCCAAAATTCAAAGCCATAAACTTCAGTAAACTATCATTTCCAGAAGGAGTTGTAAAATGTAAATAAGCTGTCAGGGCATGCTTAGCCTTTCAAAGTCGCTATAAATGGAACTTGATGGCAGCCCCAGCTAAGTTTCGTTACGTTTTTGTCTTTCAATCATGGCATCGCTGTATCCCTTGCACCAAAAGATTCAATTTCATTCTAATTTATAGATGTTCTAAATAAACTATAAATTTAAAGATAAATCGTTTGAGATGATAGCTTTGTTTCTTTTCTTGGTTCTTAGCTCCATATTAACTGGGTCAATCTGCTACTTCCCTTCGCACATCATTTCTTTCACCCCAGCTTGTTTATTACTTCAGTTCGCTTCTACATTTCCTGATGAATTGGCTAGCTTTATCCTCGTAACCAAAACTCAGTTAATTTCAGCATCATTTTGTGAGAGTTTTGGTGACATCAAGAAACAACCGTATATATAGAAGTAAACATGAAGATTGTAATTGAAACATATGTAGCGCACCATCTTGTAAAATGTAGTAATATGTTTTAAATATACTGGCATCTATCTACCTATCTACTTGATTGGTGGGATTTACCGTATCGTACAGCCAGGTTCACCTGTTGCAATTCATTGCTTGCAGCACCAACTGTGAGGAAATCATTAGGCCCTAATAACTGGTAAATACAGAATGAAAGCAGATCAAACATGTTTGATTCTTGGAGGGTGTTGTAAGCAATTTACATGGGGAAGTGAATCGTCAGTCAATCAGCAACTCTGTTGTCTCATTGATGAAGTGACATTTTTCTGTCACAAATGACTCTGTGTTTAGGTAAACAACATGGAACATCTGAGCCATTAAAATTGCAACCTCAAGACTACATAGTCAAGTAGTAATTTTTCTGTAATATCAGAAGGACTTTGAAATGGTTGTCCTGCAGTTTTTCGCACATTTAAAAGCCAATCATTGGGTAGTCTAGAAAAACTTGCATTTCCTGTAGTGATACCCCTTTCGTTTGCGAAGGAATACATCTGCATAGTCTGAAAAATGAGTCATATGCAGGAAGTAATAATTATTAATGGTTCTTCTGGGTTGGTGAATAAAACTGATGCTGCAAGCAGCAGCTTGCAAAGTGTTAGCCTGACTTAAGGTAGCCATTGTAAGCAAGTGATTGCAAGGTGACGAAGCTGCAAAACCTGTCCTTTTTGCAACCAAGCACCAGTCATATTGATAAGCAGTGGAAGAGGTACAACTACAACTAACACGTGGGGTGGGTAGGGAATCAAAATCCTCCTTGATGTCTTGCGTTTGACGAACACAGTTGTTTCTTGAAAAGGCTGCCCCTTGCAACCGAGTTATATTTTCTGCAAATTTGAACAAATTATTGCTGTGGAATGGGCACCTCAAATTTGCTGTGCTTGCCCTTGCAAACAGTTGCGCTCGTATGGTCAGAAAAGATTGATCTCAGTCTTCTGGGAGCCATAGCTGAGGTAAGAAACAGCACAGGATGCTGGCTGATGCTGCATGGCGGCTCGGACTAGCTTGTATATTAAGAAGAAGCAATGCCGCTGCAGCAAAACGGTTGATCCACAGAAGTAAATACTGAATTTCCCAATTATTTGATATGTTTCTAAGCATGTGGCCAATGTCAAGTGTTTTTCTTAAAAGCATTAATAACACACCTGTAGGCTCGTTTTGTTAGATGACTCGGCCATTCCGAGAACAAAGGTTCGCTAAAATCAAAAAGAAAAACAATATCAATAACAAAATACAATTAAAGAACATAGCATGTAATTACAAGATATCAGCAATTTGTTTGCATGTACAAATGTTTATATGTCTATATGTCAGTTAAAAACCTGGCAACTGCTATTCATTAGAAAGTACGACTTCTCCTAGTCCTAGCTCTGGTTGTGCACGGTTTTTGAAAATCCCTACTGATGGGCAAACGCTAAAACCAGGCTTGATGTTGAGCGATGTTATCTTGAAGTTTGATGAAATTATCGCTGTGGAATAGGCACCTCGTAATAAGTGTGCTTGCCTACCCAAACTGTTGCACTCATATTGCTTGAAAGGATCAATTTCAGTTCATTTGGAGCGGTGTCTGAGCTGAGAAACAACGAGCAGCATACGACACAAGACGCAGTTGCTTAGCATCTTAGAGTAGCTAGTTTATCATAAATTGATGAAAAAGGCCTTTGCAAGCTGACTAACTGACAGTTATGTTTGGATTACTCAGCAAATTTGTATTTTCATTGTAATAAGTTTTCAATATTTATTCGGATTTCCTGCTGTAAATACAAGCTAAAAAAAAAACATTTGTCTAACTTCACGCTTAGTCAATGCTTGTTATCAATTGGATTCCAAACTCTTCAGATTTAAGAAAAGCAAAAGAAAGCTGACAACGCATCTATATTCATTTGCAGTCAATGCTCTTCCTTGATAAAAGTGATTCGAACAAGACATCACATGCTAGAAGGCAATCCATTAATATGTTTTTATTTGCAGGACAATGTGACAGGAACATTACTAACATAAAACAAGATCCACTTGAAATAAACCAGCGATGAATATAGAAAATCAAACACAGAGATGCTACCTGCAAGGAGGAGGCACAAATGAAGACAGAGGGACACTTTCATCATCTATGCTGAGAAACTGTGGTGTGTCCCGGGGCTAAAAAGAAAACAAGTGCGAAAAACTTAAATCTAGCCTTCCTGGATATATCGAAATAAAATTTTACATCAGTAGGTCGTACCTCGTCCGGGAAGAGAGTCTCATGGGAGAACTGATTGAACGCAACTTTACTCTGCTCCTTATTTCCCCAAAGATGCAAACCACCTACAATGTAAATATACATTTGTAGTCGGAAACAACAACACTGTACATCTTGTGTCCGTGAGATTTGTAAATCTGGGTGACTTGTGCGTCTTGTGTCCATAGAGTTCTGTAGAACTTGGTGACGTTTATGTCCGTGGTGTCATACGAAGTGTCAAGTGTTGTGGCGTCAAGTTGTCATATGCATTACATGTTGAATTGTTCTGGTGTCAACGTGTGCCAGCGGTAATTTATAAGAACTTCAAAAATTGTATGTTTAAACTACATGTAAAAGGAAAAAAATTGGCAATCAACTGATGAGGGCTTGCCTCTTAAAGAGACTCGAGGAACTCGATCAGTTCTGAACTGGTGCAGAATTGAACTAACACATGCGTAGGTGATGAAAAGAGATAAACACGATGAATTCACTTTGTGGAAGCGTGTGTATGTGATGTTATTATTTTGCATCTAATCAGTTCAATAAATTCTTTTCGAGGACCGGAATAAAATTGTGCATAAATTTTGCAAAATTTTATATAAGAATTGGAAAACTTTTAAAAGTCCAAACAGCATACACACAGAAGGTATGGTTACATACTGATACTATATAGAATTATAATTTATAGATAACATAAAATCTAATCAATTTAAAATTTTATATTCTCAACTTCAAAAAATGACTTTGAGCAAATAATAGCTTCGTTTAGTGAGTTTCGCTACGTATGCTATGAATCCAAAAAAATGTGAAAAAAGTTAAAAAATGATGTGAAATGTGATTCACTTTTTGAAAAACTATGCAAAATATGAGCATTGAAAGTGTGTGCACTGTACAGTAGGTATTTCACATCACCAGTGCCGTTTTAAGCGTTGAGAAGGCACAAAGCACTTTACCCAAAGGGGGTCTGATTTTTAATGATTAAACAGCCAAAACTTGTTATTGTTCAAATGTTCACCCTTTGGCATATCAAAGATGTTGATTTTAGTCACAAACAGCAAATTAGGAAAAATTAACTCAGTAGCACTCTTCAGTTGATTGCACACTGCACTAGATCTCAACATACTGTAAATTTGAATTTTTGAACTGACATTGAGAAGGGCCTATTCTGACTGAGGGCCTAAAGCACATGCTTCGAGTGTCTACTGGTTAAAGCTGCCCTGCACATCGCCCATGACACTTACTTGATGAGTCAGCAAACACAATGGCTTCGTATGACATTGACACATCAAAATCCATGACGGAACTGCCCTGTGTGTCTGCTTGGTAGATAAATGGCTGGGTGATTAGACTGTCCGGTTGACATAACATGTAGTCACCATGCTAAAGGACAAGATAAAGAGAAGGATTAGCCTATAACAAAATTTGTTTGGAAATTATGTAAGAAATTTCTGATGACATCAACATTAATAAAATCTTCAACATCAATGAGCAAGAAATTGGCAGCAACTCTGCAACGGACACAGTAGTCTCTGATGATGACATCGCCATAGCAATGACTGCATCCTTATTCACATATTGCATCATGACTTCAAAAACAAAAGATAGATCGGCATTGTCTGCACAAAGCAGTATGAATTTAATGAAAAGTAAAACAATTGAAATGAAACACCCTTCTTCACCCCATTGCATAAACCCACTGGTTACCATTGTATCCAGTCAATAAAAGCTTTTGGATATTTAAATCTTTTAGAATTTAAAACACTAATTTTTAGCACTTTTGCTACATTCGGATCTTTCATCTAGTGTCTGGCAGACAACTCTAATTCGGTCCTGCATATAGCCACTACAGTCTTATTTCAAACAGGAATCACTGCTGGAATATTTCCAACCGTAGAGTTGATAACGGTCTTCCTGGATATCAATGAATAGATGTTTTGAGTGTCACCGTTTACTTCACTACTGTCTATCTTTCTTAGAATATATTTGTAAACTGCATTTGGTATAAGAGCATACTCGCGTAAGAAGATAAGACGGCTGGTCAGTAGAATATCAACTTATCCTAAAACTACCAATGGTCTACCATACTACAATAGCTCCCATTCATCTATTGGAAGCCACAATCAAAGAACTTTTGCGTATCATCATCAACTTACCTGTGACACTACAACACAACGAGTGGTATACGTTGTCATAAATTTCAAAAGGAACGGCTCAATAGGGACCTATGGGAGATAAAAATCAATTCAAATATAAACTATAAACAATAGCAATAGCAAGAAATGATGGCAGTTTATCAAACACTTTTGTCTACCAAGATGAGAAAACATGCAAGCACACAATACTGAAATAGCATTAAGATGTTGCTGATAGGGTCTACACGGCAGGAAAGCTGGCAAGGTGCTGCAATGAACTTCAACACAGCTTTACAAAATACTTAAAACAGTGACTTTTTATGGGAGCAGTAATTAAGATTTCCGAATAGAAATAACTGTCTATTCATATGTGCATGGCCTTGGTGGTTGGGTGTGAGAAGCAGCTCCTCGCCATTGATTGTTGCTACATGCGAGATCCTGGAAGATTTGCTTTACCAGGATTTGTGCATTGGCTGCAAGTCACATGCAACATTAGGCCGAGCACAATGATAAATATGGTTGAGATACTTGGGAGTTTCTCTCCCTTATCACTCCCTCAAATCGATTAGCAGGTAGTCATAGCAATTCATTGACTTAGTATTTTGACCGGGGCTTGGTTGTGGTGACAGGTTTGCTAGCTCGTCCACTGCCATTGTAGGTAAGCACTTTCCACCAAATTGATTTCTGTTATTCGAAAGTAAGCAGCTATCAACAAGTCAAGCATTAATGGCAATGAGTTCAATTAATCTGTGCAGTATGATCACATTGTAGCCTCCTGCCTTCTTTTCTGTAGCGTCTCAACTGTCTAACTACACATCTTTAGTACTATTTATTATAAGAAAGTTATTGTTTTAATTCACTCATGCTCGTCAAATTGTCAATCTTATCTTCATGCTTGATGCACATGTGCTGGCAATGATAATTACTAAAATTGTGCCTATGAATCCGAGATTAAATGTAGCTCTTGTGAGTATTTGCAGCCGCTAGACTAAAGTTTGCTGTAAACATGCCAAGGCAATACTATTTATACTTTAACGCTATACTATTTATACTATTTGACATCAAGAAACAAATGCTAAATTGATCATGTGCTTACATAATGTAAATTTGCTGCCTGTAGTAGTCTTATTCGCCCTGTATTAACTTGTTTATATGTCAGAAAAAATTCTATCTATCTATCTGTACTTTGATGCTATACAGTGAAACCTGTCTATAACGGTCACCTCTGGGACCTGAGAAAAATGACCTTTATAGACAGGTGGCCTTTCTGTCCAGGTTGATTTCTATAGAAAGTATCATTTTGGGGTTATTAACAGTGGGCTTTATATACAGGTGGCTGTTCTATAGAGGTGACCGCTAATACAGGTTTGACTGTACTAGGTTACCTGCAGTGGTGGAAAGCTTCTGAGCGTCCTCAAATCATAGACCATCATAAAGCGGTCATGGCTCACATGGCTGTACCTGAAGAAACAACAAACAAGACTGGACTAGACCTAGGAACAGAATTGGATGAAGCACCTCACTTTGTCAGACATGTGTGATTCAGTGATACATTGTCAAGTGCACTTTGGTATCTTTATCAAACACAAATGCAATAGCTCAATGCAGAGTGCAGTGATTTGAAAGGTGACAACAGCAGCAAACTTATTTTGCAACTTTCATGAAAGACTGTTTGACAACATCAACTGATGCAACGGTCAAATTCTGGTATTAACAACTTACAGAAATACTAAAAACAAACACGTATAACTATACATTATTGCCATCCTATTCAATTATCAATAAAGTCTCATCAGTCGTCAGATACATCTATATCTAAATAATATAATTTATAGTTCACTTCAATTTTGTAAGACTTTGAAAAACAGCTTCTAGTTGAAAAACAGTATTTCTATCAGAATATCTGTTCCCTTCTCAATCATCAATGTCAAATCAATAAAAACTACCCCAAAGAAAACTGCAATCAACAATAAATCATAATTTGTGGCTAAAAATGCACAAATACACATTTTTGTGACAGCTGCCAACCTTTCTGAAAAGCCACATGTCACCAGGTAATTGCCAGAAACATCAAAATCCAACAGTGAGTTACTGTGAGGTTGAAACGTGTGCAAATCTTTCAGAGTATGAGGATCACGTAAGTGAATCTAAAAATATCAGAAATATAAGATGCCTGAAAAACATAAATTAAAAGTCAAATACTATAACATATGGTTTGCTGTCCAGATAAATAAACTAATCAGATAATCAATCGTGAATTCAATAATTGACAAAACAACACAGCTCGTCTTCCTTTTTCTACCAGCTTATTTAAATACTGGACTGGAACACAATGGGGAGTTTGGTAGGATCCGGCTTAGGTTGTATGTCATCTCAAGCCAGGGTCGGATTAACCATTAGGCACAATAGGCCAATGCCTACAGCCCTTCCAGAGTGATAGGCACTCCAAAAAATTTTGGACATCGTTTTATTAAATTTGAATATATTTTCTAGAGTTTTCATAGGTTTGTTTCTGGTTTAGTCAAATAGCAGCACATCAATCCATCGTAATAGGCCTATACATAGTTGTAAGACCGTAATATATTACTACATTCGCCGGATTAGAAACTCTAGAGATAACCGTGTTCCTTGTAAAGCTGATGTGAAGATGCATCTAACTTGCAGTTATGTGTTTTGAAATACGGTGACTATAATTTCTTTTGCTGTCCTAATTTTATGGGAAGGGCATTTGGCTTACTACGATTGAAATAGCATATACATTAACTCAGGAGCAAGGAAACGCAGTATTTGGCAAGCACAAATCCAAAAATTTCAAGGGGAGGCCCCCTGGAGCCCCTTATTTGAGCGCCCTCAGCGGCAATAGGCCCTTCAGGTCATTTGGCCTACGGCCCATATTTTTCTAATCCGGTCCTGTCTCAAGCGGTAGGGTGGTATTGCATGGTGGTGTACCTGACCATTGATTTGTCCTTCTTTGATGTTACCTTGTCGGCTGCATCTCACCGTGATTCATGGCGTAGTTCATGTAACAACTAGAGAACTTTCTATAATATAAATTATATTACATGATCATTTTCATTTTCAGCTGTATGGTCCCATGGTCTGTATCGTCGATCACTTGATGATTACTCGAAAAACTCAACAATTAAATTAATCGTTAAAATAGAAAAAGTAGGAAACACTGAAATTAAGATTAATTATTACAACTACAGTGAGTACAGTCAAACCTGTATTAGAGGAAAGCTCTATAGCGCAGCCACATGTGTATAAAGGCCACTCATCATAACTTCAAAATGACACTTTCTATAGAAATCAACTTGGACAGAAAGGGCACCTGTCTATAAAAGTCATTCTTCTCAGGTCCCACATGTGACCATTATAGACAGGTTTGACAGTACAGTCAAACCTGTATTAGCGACCACCTCTATAGAGCAGCCACCTCTTCATAACCCAAAAAGACACTTTCTATAAAATCAACCTGGACAGAAAAGCCACCTTTCTATAAAGGTCATTTTTCTCAGGTCCCGAACGTGACCATTATAGACAGGTTTGACTGTAGTGGGTACTTAAGATAGGTAGGGTTGTTCTACCTGACCAGTGCTGTTTCCAGTGCAAACAAACTGAGGAGAGTGCTTCATCACAACAATGCTTGGATCAACTTCTGTCTGCATTCAAAAACAAACCACAGAATGAGTTGCATAAGCTCTCACTAACATTAATGCAGATACAAAACAAGAACAAAATCAGTGACAAAACAGGAACGTGCTCTGGTCTCTTATTAGGACAGGGGTCAGTGTTATGATTGATTCTTTCTGGGCTACTAGGGGGCTAGGGGAGGGACTACATAGAGGCAATGGCAATATCATCTGACAAAATGAGTATTCAATGTTTCATACACATATATAGCATCGTGTTATGTGCAGTCGGATTTGCTCAATATCCTGTCTTCCTTGCAGACCCAAAAATGAGATAAGAGCGAGGTGGGATATTAACCGGACTAAGTAAAACAACAATTCCCTCTGTTTCAAATGTGTGTTATAACATTTATCGACATGCAACAGGGAAGAACGTGTCAGTTAACAGCAGTTGATGATTGATGGAGATAAACAATACATTTTAAGATTTAACAACAACACAATTAACCCCCGACTCTATAGCCGACCCAGAAATCCCAGGCAAGTTGACTGGGTTCTGCAACGCAAAACATTCCGTAAAGGATTAGATATATCGCAACACATTCTTAGAACAGGGCAACAAACTGAGCTTTACATAAAATAAGGAGAAATAGCAGGTTATTAAATGAGACAGGATATTTAAGCAAGTTTGACTATGTTATGCAGCATCCCTCATGTATTATGCTTTATTATGTAGCATACTGCCAAGATGTCATATGGCAAAATGAGCATTTGATGTCACATATACATTACGTAGCATCGCATTCAGCTATGGCATTTCATGACCATCAAATTACAACAAGATTTAAATCAGGAAAACCAACAACCAAGCATATCATTCAAATGACACAATCAAACTACACTGTACCTCACGGGCATAAATTTCTCCAGTCGATATATCAAGCTCGTAAACGTGTTCCTGATGACCAGCAATTAGCGCTGTTGTGTCGTTGACATGCAGCATACAAAACATGTCCAGCATTGTTGGCTCTCTGAATATTATAAAATGTAATGCTAATTAATCAGTTCATCTAATTACAGCGTAGGTAAACTTGGTGTAACTACATAGTGAAAAGCAGCTTTAGAAAGACCAAAAATAAGCAGGAAATAAGAAAAGTAGGAAAATAAGCAGACAAAATTAATATTCAATTGAATATGAAGCTGCAATAACTTACAGGTTCTACTCATCTTTATAAGGTTCAGCAAAGCTGCTTCCATGTATTGTAATGTAATGTATTATTTGGCACAACATAACAGGATACAAGTTCAGCAGTGAGCATGAAGTACAAACAAGTGAGTTGAAACATTTTGCCAGAAGGCAAGGCAGAAATACCGTTTCCATTCGAAACAATCTTGTTTCCAGGTAATGTTTTTGTGTGTGCTCAGCCCTGGATTTGGATAAGCTAGATTATTTATGCACTGAGCTAACCGGGCACCGTGAAAAACTGATAGATGTGAAAATTTTATAGGTAAACATCAAAACAATCCAATTTAGTAATATACCGTACATTTAAATCTGAAAATTGTATTTCAAGAACTAGGATAAAATTAACAAGAACTAAAGCCTTGGTCTCACTATCGCAAATAACGAGCAGGTTGTCATTTGCGAATAGAAGAATAATATGCGATGAGTACTTCACATCTAGTAGAAATCGCAAATTTAAGTAGCTATGCATGCAGAACTCAAATCGCGAATTGGATGTGATTAGAATTCTTAGCTGTTGGTGCTATTTGAAAGTGCAATAAATGTGCTAACATGGCATATTTCATGATGGAAATGACGTTTGTCTTACATATGGGATCTGCTATACATAGTAATATACTGTAATGAAAACTGAGAACAGATAGGAACCAATCTCATACTCGGCAGAGAAAATAAGCACACAAAATTAATATTCAATTGAATGTGAAGCTGCAATAACTTACAGGTTCTACTCATCTTTATAAGGTTCAGCAAAGCTGCTTCCATGTATTGTAATGTAATGTATTATTTGGAACAACATAACAGGATACAAGTTCAGCGGTGAGCATGAAGTACAAACAAGTGAGTTGAAACATTTTGCCAGAAGGCAAGGCAGAAATACCGTTTCCATTCGAAACAATCTTGTTTCCAGGTAATGTTTTTGTGTGTGCTCAGCCCTGGATTTGGATAAGCTAGATTATTTATGCACTGAGCTAACGGGGCACCGTGAAAAACTGATAGATGTGAAAATTTTATAGGTAAACATTAAACAATCCAATTTAGTAATATACCGTACATTTAAATCTGAAAATTGTATTTCAAGAACTAGGATAAAATTAACAAGAACTAAAGCCTTGGTCTCACTATCGCAAATAACGAGCAGGTTGTCATTTGCGAATAGAAGAAGAATATGCGATGAGTACTTCACATCTAGTAGAAATCGCAAATTTAAGTAGCTATGCATGCAGAGCTCAAATCGCGAATTGGATGTGATTAGAATTCTTAGCAGTTGGTGCTATTTAAAAGTGCAATAAATGTGCTAACATGGCATATTTCATGATGGAAATGACGTTTGTCTTACATATGGGATCTGCTATACATAGTAATACACTGTAATGAAAACTGAGAACAAATAGGAACCAATCTCATACTCGGCAGAGAACACTTTCAATCCTTGTCTTGTCGTGTAGCGAACTTGGTTGGACGCCAAGGAGAGAATTCCATATGGATCTGGCAGAATTTGCCTTACTTCAGATCGATGCGCAAGAAAGGCAGTGTATCGCTGAAGGTCAGCTCCATAATATGATGTCATATGACCCTGAAGTTGACACAAAAAGATGACCAAAATAAATACATCCATACGTCTTTAGACCCAAACAGATGAAACATTTTGATATGTCAACATTCATCCTCATACTACGGGTCTAAGGGAACAATACCAGGGGCCTTATTCATGGCCCAGGACTAAAGCGTAGTCTAGAATGTAATCTCAAGTCCCATACAGTATACAGACTTTAGCAATTTAGTCGAGATTAGACGTATTAGTCTCAGACTTCGCTTTAGTTCTGTTCCATGAATAAAGCCCCAGGTCACCAAACAGTCACTCCTAAGGGAGTCCGATATTCACACCAAGTCTCAAATATCTGTGAGGGTAAACGATGGGTCCAGCTATCTAACCTTTATTAGAATCGACAGACAATCTGACCTATTGAGATTCAGTAGGCCTAGGCTATATAAACTTCAGACGCCAACAAGATGTGTGTGATCAAGTGAGAGAGGAAATAACCAAATAACCAATGCGATGTCTGTTCGACCATTTTGATATTATGCTCCGAAGATGAGAAATGTGTTTGCACAACAAAATTAGCACTATCTAACATAACCTGGATTATTTCTACAATTCGCACATTTCCCTGTGAAAGGAGGGGGGATAATGGGGAGAAAGGGAAGAAGAGGAATCTGATAAAGGGAATTCTCCTTATCAGAAGAGTGAATGGTTAAATTTTCTTGGGGATCACGAGGATTGAATAGATTACAGGGACCCCTTGACAACTCTAATTGGTATTATTGTCTTGAAGAAGTTGAGCAATTTGAACAAAGAAATCGCTGAAACTCTTTGCTATGCTGTCCGAACTCGTCAAACCTTTTTAATCTCCGTCAACTGTTGCTGGTGATCTTGACTATCAGTTAGAGGTGTACCGATCATGAAATTTGCCGATTAGTTTTGCCGATTAAATTTTACCGATATATCAACATGATCGGCCGATTAACCGATTAATACCGATTACTAACACAATAGATTTAAAACAAAAGAGAACAAAAGAGTCAACAGTTCAAATGTAATTTTGTAGGCCTATGGATTTTGCCTTACTCAAAACGAAGGAGATAAATGCATTAAATGAAGAAATCTAATAATACCAATGAAACATTGGCATGCCTAAGAACACATTCAAACCCAAAAAATATGAACTACGATATCTTATTTTGAACCAAGAAACCGGTCTCGAATAGGTCCCGCATTTTGTTTCGATGTTTTGAATTCCAATCAAAGGGCTTTCTTGGCTTCAGCTACTGCAATCCATCCAAAGTAGGCAGACAACAAACCGAAGCAACTAAGCCTGCATTTTATTCAAATCAGGGTAAGCAACTTTGCCATCGATAACATTACTAGTGAATGAAGTCGACCTTCCATCGGCCGTGACTGAGAATCGCAAATGTTGTTACAACAGAGTCAGACTCTCAAAAAGTAACCAAGAGCGATAGTAAACTAGTAGAGTGGTTACATTTTCGACTTTGAAGTAAAAATATCCCAAAGCAGCAGTGTTATTTGAAGCTATTCCGGTCCTTGCTTTCGCTCTGCGTAGCGCGCAGAGCACGTGCTTTAGACCATTTCACGCCGATCACCGATCATAAAAATACTGCTGATTAATCGGCTTTACCAATTATTTTCCGATTAATCGGTGCACCTCTACTATCAGTTTATTTGCTTGTATATGTGGTCGATCAGAGTTGACAAAGTTTCCGTAATTCTGGAAGGCTTTGTGATGACCTGTTTCAAGTTAAAGGAGTAGAATACTTCTGTGCGCAAGCATGTATCCAACCATGGTGAGTTTAATGTTTAAGGTCACTGGCTAATGTCTCTTTATTAGGATGTCCTCGTAACTCGCAAACTATTCAGCTTTTGAACCGGGTGGTCAATACAACCAGTGGTGGATTGACTACTTTAGTTTTGTAGTTCGCTACAATTACAACTACTCTCTAAAAATGTAGTTAGCTACAACTACTCGCTACTTCTCCCAAAAAGTAGCTAACTACTTCGCTACTGACTACTTTCATTTTCTTAAAAAGTCAATCAGAAACAAGAATTTTGGGTTTTCATCATTATTCACAAAATATACAACTTGTTATGCGAACAAGACTTCAATCATTGGCATTATCATGCTACATTTAAGCCAATGCTATAGTTCTAGTGGGCAGTATTGTGTCAACTATCAAGCCGTTTTCAGGAAACACCGTCTACCGTCTCGGAATTTTCAAAATCCAGATGCTAATGGATGTGGAAAAAGTAGCTAAAGCGATTATCCTAAATCAAAAAGTAGTTCGCTAAAAACTACACTTCTTTCGTTAAAAAGTAGTTCGCTACAGCTGCAACTACTTTTTAAAAAATGTAGTCAAAAACTACTTCGCTACACAGGAAAGTAATCAAAGTAGTTCGCTACTTCCACCACTGAATACAACAGTCCCATAAGCATTGCTAGAGATCTCAAGATTGTTGCCTCAATCCACATCATTTCAAAGGTAGTGTGCTCCAGATAGGATCTTCTCTTATACATTGCACAGCCTCTTAAGTGTATATCATCAAGCTTCTGCCTCTTTGATTGATTCTGTCTTTCCAAAGAATATCAATCTGGGACCTTTCAATGATAGTTCCAATGAAGTCAAATTGTTAGCTACGCCTCATATCTTCCACTGGTAGATCGTACAGCCCTCTGGTAGCCCTGTAGTGGGGTTACCCAGTTTGCAGAGTTTCCGGATTTGACTCAAAGCATCCAACGTGCAGCAGAAAATTCACATCACTAGCTCAGCTTATGACTACCAGGTGATCCAGCGTTATGCATAACCAGAAAATAAGATAGCCCATTAATCCATCATAATCTACCCACGTAGCGACTGAGGCCCCTGAGTGGAATTTATGTACTTCACAACGGAGATCTCCTTCGCGCAAATCTGGCCTGCTGAATCCACAGCCACGCAGATTCTGATAATTGAGCTCAGCTGCAGACATTTTCATCAGAGAAACAGGCTCTGTCCCTGCAATCTTTAGGCTACTGTAAGTTTGTTATTCAAGCTGGTAACCGCGGCTTGACCGTGCATTTTAGTCACATCAACGAGAGGCTAAGCGTGCAAAATATTTCGGACATTTTTTCTCCGCTGCGCAAAATACAAGTATTCCAGTCTGGCTGAGGCCTGCGCGGCATCAAATCGTTGGTGCCTTTTTGTAAATGCAACTGAAAAGTTCTCACCATAGACAAGAATGTAGTATAATGCAATGAGAATAATAAATTGGCGGTCATTCACAGTACTTTGCGGGCATTTTTCACTGGATCTAGGGCTCCAGGCAGACAACAAAATAGAGACATAGGAGGATTGGTTACGTTTTGGCCTACTCAAAACTATTGACAATCTGACAAGACTGGAAATAGTCTTGAAATTGAACAGGAATCACAAGCTAGGTTATAGAATACATATCAACGTGAAAATATCAGCTTTATTGTTTGCCTTAGACTAAACTAGGCTACTCTGTTGGATTACTAAATACTTTCATTGAATTGACGTGTAAAGTTAAGAACGCGAAATTTCTAACGGTAGGCCTAAAGACTTTAAAAGTTGTTGAGCGACATGAAAACAGCTAATATTTTGCTACCTACCGTTTCAGCACCGACCCAGACAAGTTCTTCCTGGGGATCAAACGAAACTGCAGTGCAATGGAAATGATTGACATTATCGTTAAATATCGTTTTGATTTCGTGGAACTCTTCATATTCGGAGCCACTGTCTCCAATCATTCCCGCGTCGTCCATTTTTGTTTTTGTAAATTACGAATGAAAACGAGGTCAATAAGCCTCGTTGATTATCGCTTCCGTTGTCAAGGCAACTAAGAAATCAAATTTAATGGCAGCCGTTGATGGAATGTTTTGGTTGAAAGATGTCCAACATGAGATCCCATTTTCCAAAGCGTACGTATTTATTTAGTTATTATTGCCTTTAAATTGAATAGTTTCTCAGGGCTACTAACTGCTTCCTCACAAAGACACAGCCGGTAGTAAATGAGCAATATGCTTTATTATATCCGGTCTGGAGGCTACTTCAACTTATTTAGGACAGTGCGACTTATATTATAAATTTCAACATACTATAATTTGCATTTTTAGTCGACAGGGAACTACCTGATCTTTCAAATGCCACAAAGAAAACGGGAAGGTATTTATCACTTAAACTGTTTCTGGTGAAGAATTTCTCATTTCTATTTTTCAACTCGTCCAGTGTTTTTAATTTTTTTAACGTTTCCTTGAGGAGAGGTAGGAATTACTGTAATTGGAAAATTGCAAACCATTCCTTTCCAGCGAAAGGATCAACGCATTGTCTCAGCCAAAGATATCCAAAAGTGAATGGTTGACAAGTTTTGAGTAAGTGAGAAATAACGATTGTTCGATATAAGCGACTGATGGATTGAGACATTGATGACAGGGCCAATGGTTCATTGTAATACATTTACTTAAATAAAACTACATTAAATTAATAAGGTTTAACTCAATTCATAAAATTTACATTTTACAACAATCGAAGCATAATGTTCCACGCATTCATAGGATAGCTCAGAACACCACTATCGGTGTTCAGGATGATGGTATCTGTGCTCACAATTCCAGTTTTCCACTGACGGGCGCTTCCTGCGATAGCGGTCACCTCCGATGAGCGATCCCCGTCATTCCATTCGCGTCATAATAGAGGCGCAGGGCTTTCCTCGTAATATTGAGAAAACAATATTGAAGTAGCAAGTAATTTTAGAACAAATAAAATATCATAGCAGCAAAATGTTCTTTTTCTGCTAATTTGATTTAAAATTAAAAAATTTGCTTGATTGTTCTGAATATTTAACTCATTGATTTTCTAGATATTAGATTTAAGTATCTGTAAAAAATCTGACGATATGAAATAAATGCTACTGTCACTTTGTCAACTGATGCAACGTGACCAACGTGCAAACGATGCAAAAGTAACCAAAATCAAGACTAACAATAGACGAAGAAGAGGATGCGAGCAGCGGACGAATACATAGCACAGTGTACAACTTATTTAGAATCAACGTAGAACAATCAAGCTGCTTCATGCAGAAGGTCAGTGTAGTGGCTGACGCGCGGTCTGTGTGAACTCAATGTCGTCATTTTATAGTCACGTGATAGTGAGAATATGTAGCTGTGTCATCCTGTAATTATCCTCTTTCCCGTCTGTACTTCGTTGTGGTAACAGCTCTGTCTGTCGTCTTATCTACGCTGTGTCTCACGACATAGAGCTCTGGCACCAACGACCATATGTACTCCTTGGAACTCTGCCATCTCTCCCTGTCGTAGGACCAGCAATGTCTCTATCAATTATATATTATGTGAAATGCGAAAGCCTCCATCTCTCGTCTCTTCGTCCTCCACATTAGCATGGCATTTCAACCTGGCTTCTATTACATGAACACTAGTACTGAGAATTAATGAAGACATTCTTAATTTGTAATTACACAAGGCCAGGAGATTTTAATTAGTATCTTAGCAAATATTGTAAATCTGTTTAAAATAGTTCGATTAAATTGTATTTTCCTGATCAAATTGTGAATTTCCCCCTCTTTTTTTCCCTACTGCACGTCGTATGCAATATCGATAGTACTGTTTGTACAGTTAAAACTATACTGTACTGTACGTAACGGTCAGCCTTGGATTTAGGGTTTACCTGAGGAAAACATGTGGTTGCTCTACAGAGGTGGACGCTAATACAGGTTTGACTGTACCAGTAATAAATTGCTAAGCGACAGTTCTTGGATACAAAAATCAAAATTCGTTGGTTCTTGACAATCAGGCGGAAGTTGGTGTGGGGAAACCAAGACTTGATGTGGCCACTGAAGAAAGCAGCTTTGAATGCAACTCCTAATGAATGGACTGAAAGGCTAGCAACACCAAAAAAGAACTGGCAACTTAACCATCCACAAAAGAAAAGCAGGTGAAAATATTAAAAGTTTGCATGACTATAATGCAAACATTCCAACGCCATCTATGCATGATTGTAGTAAATTGTCATATACATGGTCCGTCTCTCCATTCACTGTTTTATCACCTTATTTGCAAGGATAGGAAATACTCGGAGTAATTTACTCAGATACTGTACTCGGAGTAAAAAATTGGCAGGATCGCTACTTTACTGAGTAAATAA
>OFHS01002671.1:0-19960 GCA_900245855.1 Calvadosia cruxmelitensis | reverse complement strand
ACTTTTTATGTGGCTCTTCCTGGCGACGTTGACGCAGATCGCAACGCAGGGCGTAAGCTGCTTCTTGATTGATTGCTTGATTGATTGATTGATTGATTGATTGATTGATTGGTTGGTTGATTGATTGATGTTTTTGTTGCCTTTTAGATGCCCCACCATTGCGAGGCACAGCTGATATTGAACGAAGTCTTACTGATCCTCGTTCGGTCATTGTAAAATGGAATGCAAATGCACCAACCCAACTGGCAGAGGTTCAAGTCCGCTATAGACAAATCGGAGACAGCGCCTGGATATATGAATCTTCAGCACCCAATCGAACATCACTCACCATTCTGACTCTTGATCCAGACTCTTCTTACGAGCTACAAGTGATATTTGTCTATTTGGACGGCTCACAAGGCATTCCCACCGCTGCTGGACAAGGTACAGCTTGATTCTGTTGACCGCTGATCCATGTGTGTGCATTGCAGTAGTGCACCTACCCTGCACGCAAAATGCTTACACAAAATATATACAGTTAAACCTGTATTAGCTGTCACCTCTACAGAGCAGCCACCTGTGTATAAAGGCCACTCTTCATAACCCAAAAATGGCAGTCTGTATAGAAATCAACTTGGACAGAAAGGCCACCTGTCTATAAAGGTCATTTTTCTCAGGTCCCACACAGGTGACCGTTTTAGACAGGTTTCACTGTATCAGTAATGTTTGAATATTAGAGGCTTTTGCTTACTTCAAACTTTGAAATGCAGTGTAGTATTCTTTGAATATCACATTTCTTGTAATGTCACTTTTTGCGCTATGAATGTGAAAGTTGATTGGTTTAGGTGATGGCTTAAGCACCATGATTTTCTTTCTCAGTGCTTCCAAGAACATCAGTGAAGTCTTCATCGGGGCTGGAAGAAGAGGAAATAATTGCCATAGTTGTAGCGTGCGGAGGGTTCATTCTTGTCCTGATTGTGATCATTGCTCTGCTCTGCGTCAGACACAAGAAGAAAGATGCTTTGCACAAATGTAAGTCTGGTTGTATTCACTCAGAATTACTGAGTCTTGATCCTAAAGCTTGATTTACTGATGAACCAGAGAAGTGTGAAAAAGCTAAGTGAAAACCATGTGAAAAATGCTCTTCTCACATGGTTTTTCGTTCTGTTTTCTAATTCACATGGTTTTCACATGGTTTTTCAGATGGTTTTTGTAATTTCATATTGTTTTTCAGAGGCTGCTTCCCATTTTGCTTTGTTTTCATGTGAATATCACATATTTTATTCCACTTATTTTCGTGATCTTGACTAGAAAGCTGTGATGTCTTATGAACTATAATGTAATGTTAGCATTGTATGCAGCAGAACCATTAGGCGAGAGTGGGATTTTAAAGGCTAGGCAAATGCAGTCTGTAATCCCTTGAAATTAAATTTAAATGTCCAGCAGCCATTTGGAGAAGTGCTTCCACTAAATGGTGGAATGGATGTTGCACAGCTGTGTGCTCGTTCTATTGACCGTCATGATTTATTAGAATCCATTCAGAACTGCGTCTGTTTTTCTTGTAGCCTTGGTTTAGCACAAACTACGTAGGAGCTGCTGTGTTGACATCCGTTCTATGGCTGTAGCTACATATGTTACTGTCAACCAGTTATATTTCTAAATAATTTTTATTCTATTTATCACTAGCTACTCCAATCGAGTTGACACACGGCAGTGCCTCGAGAAGGTATTTGGCTTGAACGATTGCAATGATTGCTTTTGACTGGGTCTTTTGAATCCTGATCTAGATTTGTGCTGCAACCATTGTTTGATAGCATTTGTGTCCCGTTTTCAGTTTTACTGGATTCACTCCTGGAGGAGCTGACGTTGTGCGGTCCAATTATGTCATGGAAGACAATTCTTATACAAATGAACCCGTTGCCAATGGTAAAGACAAAGACTCACCTCCGCCAAGCTACAATCATCATCGCCCTCAAGAAGGTGAGCAAGTGATTATGATATTCATTTGACGCAGCTCGTTTCTATTTTCTTCTCTGAACTTTGCCACCTGCTCACAACATGATATTCATGATTTCAATGTCTTTGGCAACATATTTCATTTCATTGGCAAATAACAAGGCTTATGTGCTTATTCTATTACAGTTAAACCTGTATTAGTGGCCACCTCTATAGAGCAACCACCTGTGTATAATGGCCACTCTTCATAACCCTAAAATGACACTGTCTTTAGAAATCAACCTGGACAGAAAGGCTACCTTTCTGTAAGGTCATTTTTCTCAGGTCCCAAACGTGACCATCAATCCATCAAAGACAGGTTTCACTGTATGAACATGATAATTTGTGCGTCTTTGGAGTTACTTTGTCAGGCGTGTCTGACCGTGATTCATGGTGTAGTTTATGTAGTAAATGCATTAAGAGTAAGATGGATGACCTCTTTATGTTAAGGAACGGCTATATTATTACGCAAATAACTCAGTTTGTTAAAGATTAGATACATACATGCCTCAGAGTGCTGCTTTATTTGGTAGTACAGTGGTCGCTGTTTCATCCTCATCTTACAACATCAAGATGGAAGTCGAAATGGAGCTCTATGAGATTGACAATTTCAAATTTTATCTTTCAGGCCCGTTCTATAATGACGGTTTTAATGACACCCTAACAACGTCCTTCCAGCCACCAAATGCAGTCGGAAGTACGCCAGCATATGGATCCTTCAGTCAAGATGCTGCTAAGGCTAGAAGAGAACGCGGTTTGTTTCCAATCGTTGTTTTTGTCTTGCACTGTTGATGAAGTTGGGGCTGTTGTAACTAATATCTTTGTCCGCTCCATGTGCAGGCTCTGGTTCCGTGACTTCAGGCAGCAGAGCAGCGGAAATATCCCACAAACGACTCGACAATAATAACGGTAAATATAAGATCAGAATTGTTTCGTTGGACGTCATGTTGCGTCAGTCTATTCCTGTAGAAAGTTTACAACTGTAAAGAACAGCAACATGTCTGCAAACTGATGATGGGTAATGTGACCTTGTAGTGGAACCGAAACTGAGATTTTTGTACGGTTTACCTTTGTAAAGTATCACTGAGACTAGTTTTTATTTGTTTCAAGCTACCATTGTGATGGGCTTCAGGTCGGAAATTCAATTTGAGAAGAAATAGCTTCTGATTTATGTTCCTCTATACTTTTGTTATTTTTGTTTTAATGCCATTTGCAACTGCAGGACAACAAAGACAAATTGGTGCATACGACAACGAACGATATGCATCAGATTCTGTAGACAATCTCACACAAGACGATAGCTTACAACGACAACCGTTCAACTCGGCAAACAAGGTTGCATTTGGTCAAGGTGCATTTTATAATCCCGATGACACAGAAGCCGGTGAAGATGTAGATGACCTCGACCTACCAATTGGTTACCATGCCAACCCCTCGAAGCCAGTCAACGGTGGAATATCAACTGGTAATTCTGATCGCTTGGTCAATTATTCGCATTTGGATGTGCACCCGGCAAATGGATCAATTAACTCAGAAACTAACCAAACTTAAAACTACGAACAAAGAAAGATGCAGACCATTGTCAACATCAATCTCGTCTAACCTAACAACAATCAATAGCCATGCGGACCCAACAATCTCTTTGCCGTTTCATCTCCTCAAATTTCAAACGGATAATCTATTAATTCAATTTCATTTCAAATTCTCCAACGTATAACTGGCGACTGTAACATCTGCAATCAGTGTCCTTGAATAACAATCACTGTAAATCGACTAATGACCTGACGACATTGATGATAACAAAATAATTATGACTAACGATGACATGTGAATCAAAACGCTGACAACAACAAAACCATTTCACGCTGACTGTGTTGATTACTAAAGCAATCCATTTCTGTTTGATTGTGGTATGTTTGATTATGTTGTGTCGTGAATCCATGCTGATTAACAACAACACATAATAACAACAAACTAACAACAACACAGAATAACAACAAACTAACAACAACACAGAATAACAACAAACTAACAATAAAACGCGAAACCATCTCACACTGACCATATTAATTGTTACGACGATCAATTTGATGTTTGACCATGGCAAATTCTATGTGATGTCGTAAACACATTATTAACAACAAAATTACTACCAAAAACAACATTCATCCATCTCACACTGATCTTGGTAACTTATTACAAAAACTATTATGCCGTTGTGTGAATGCATTGTTGTGGTTATATTATACACGTGGTAATCAGTGGTATTTAAGTAGTGACAGCAAAATAATTAGAATTCATTTTTAGAGTACCGGTAGCTGTAAGTACTTTTTAGGTAGGAATGACAATTTTACTCTAATTTGTTTAGTTTACCATATATGTAACTCTTCCAAATTGGATGAGGAAGTATTAACGACCACCTCTATTGAGCAGTCACCTGTGTATAAAGGCCACTCTTTATAACCCCAAAATGACACTTTCTCTAGAAATCAACCTGGACTGAAAGGCCACCTGTCTATAAAGGCCACTTTCCTCAGGTCCGCAAGGTGGCCACTATAGACAGGTTTCACTGTATCATGTTTTGTACTTTTGCTGCAATTTCAGATGAAATGTAGCTTGACCATTGTCATCCCTGTTAACTAGAAAGTGTAGCATTTAGCAAATTATTATTTGTCTGCGTGATTGTGTTATTGAGTTTGGCATTTCTGAGGGCAGTGGAATGGTAACTTGAAAATAAAGATACAACCAGCACTATCAAAATGAAAAGCAAGTAGTAATGACTCTGTGGTATTATAGCGACCACGATTACGCTAACGCATTAGCTAATATGAAACTGTTGTTCTGTACATGTTTCATTGCATTCCTATTTTACTAATTCTCTTGTTGACATTTCGGAATAAACATTGCTCATGTCGAAAAACAGCAACTCACGATAATTCTTTGCTGCACTAGTAATTTGAGTTTACTGTATTGTGTTATTTATAAATCTTTGAATGCTGAATTTTGTCGATGTGTCATACCTAAGTAGCTGTAGCTAACTGCATTATTTCCGTTGCAGCTATAGTCGTAGCTGAATAAAACTTCTATTGTGAGTAGTCATGGGGAAGTACTTAAAAATATTTATCAATCTACTACTGGCGGCATTAAATAAAATATTTTGATTTTTTATAATCTTAGATGATGAATATTCGGATGTAAATTCTCGTGCACATGTCCCACGACCAAAACCTGCCCGCAGCAACCGTGTCCCAGGTTCCCTGAGTAGCACTGCGGCTGGAAGAGGAAACCGCAAGAGCAAGGTATGACCCAGTGATTGTGATAAATTGAGCTAAGTAGGGCTATACAGGCTACTGTCTTCAAGCAACCGTCTGTGTTGAGAGACCACTTTTATCGGTCTCGTTCATGGTTACAGTAAAATATTCTATCAGTCACGATGGAAGCAATAAAACTGACCCTCCTGGACAAGTGCCAAATGTATTTGTACTGACTTGTTGCAAAAAGTCACTTAACTTCAATACTTTTGATGGCCACGGCAGCTTTGATTTACCATACGATATCCATTGTTATCAGGAATTGTTGTCCCATTTTCCATATCATATTGAGAAACAAACTCAAAGCCCATGCTTTAAACTCTCTTTCGTGGTACATCACCTCCAACGTGCTATTAAATTAATTTGATATGTATAAGCAAAAGCAAATAGCTTTATGTCGAGTGCCGAGATAGTAAAACTTCAAGGTTATTCAGCTTTATTGTGTGCTTTACACGGTTTGTGGAGCAGCTAAGTCAATAGAATGTGATAATTAAAACCCATGTCCTGCTTGTAAAACTATTTAAATGAAGGCTTGAAGTCGCTCCATCAATTGCTGATTGGTTGCTTGCTAAGGACTAACTATTTGATTGGTTATGTGTTGCTACTTTTGACTTGTTTCAAAAACGTGTATACACGTCAATAGCAGGACAAGGGTTAATAATTTCTCAGTGGCCACGATATGGAATAGGATGTTTAACACTAGCACGTATTAGATCATCAGCAAGTTTTCAACAGTTATTTGCATCGATTCTTGTATTTTTATCTATAGCATGCGCACACATTGGGTGCTCCCGTCCTGCCGCCTCTTGTTCCTGAACTGAGACCAGAACACAACCGGCAACAGTCTTCACCAGCCTCGTCTCATTCTGGTGTGTCTTCACGACCCTATGTCAGCGATAACGAATACGTTGAACAAGAAGACGCCAGTTACGTTGGCTATCTAGTTTAGTCAAATTGCAAAGGCACAATTTCAACAGTATGAACTTTGTCTATGTCTCTGCTCCGTGTCGAGAAAGCAACTCTTTGAATAGGCACAGCACGGTCTGTGTAGCACTTTTGTAAATACAATGTGGTTCTTTTAGAGCGTATTTTTATCTGCAATTTATTTTGATACCGTTTGTAGCAAAGCACATTCTATGCACACAATTTCATTATTTATGTTAGTCATTGTGACTATCTTTACACGCTGACGTCATTGTGGTGCTGGGCATTCAAAGTGATTTAATAAAACTGCATACAAACAAAATAACGAGGGTCTTCTTTGGCGTGTTAGTTTGTAAAGTCTAGAGTATGATGGACTTGATTTCTTTTCAAAATGTACAACCAGTAGTAAAAAACGCCTTGAACGTGTCTTCATTGGTTACATGATAAATGTGATCTTTGTTCGTGCGGTGTTGATTTGCCAGACATTGATTCCTTCATAGTCTTCCAGACATTCTTCAAACTGGTCCGGAGTGAATCCTTTGCTCAAGGCACGCTCCTTGGCATCCGCCAACCTAAAAGATCAAAAGATTATGCTCAACGACAACAGCTTGTTGAAATGCAAAAACTAAGTACAGTCAAACGTGTATTAGCGGCCACCTCTAAAGAGCAGCCACCTGTCTATAAAGGCCACTCTTCATAGCCCTAAAATGACACTTTCTATAGAAATCAACCTGGACAGAAAGGTCACCTGGCTATAAAGATCATTTTTCTCAGGTTCCAGATCGAGGTGACCGTTATAGACAGGTTTCACCGTACGGAGAAATAATGACTTTTCATAATACGTTTTCTGCAATCTGCTAGATCAGTAAGATATGATGCAATTCACAATGCTGACCGGCATATACAAGCCGGATATATGCTTAACCGATTTATGTGCAAGGTTGAACACTGCTTTATAATTTGAAAATCAAAAATAATATGGCTTGTCTAAACTCTGCCTCTCAATGACTTGCATTGTACAAGCTTCACTGTACGGGCACTGGCCCAGATCACCAGGACAACGATACTTACTTGATGCTTTTAGATGATGTCCCAGCCATCTCCCTGATCATGCCGTAGATGGCATCGGTTGGCTGTGGCGGCCTATAAAATAAAATCATGCAGATAGGTTTACAGTCTCCAGACGGCCAACATATTCGTTACAGGTTGAGAGATGATAACTTCTGAACAATCGTTTGTTGGTCCATGCATTTGGTCCATAAAGCCGAGTTCACACGGGGCAATCTGTTGCGCGCAATGCTGGCGGTCAGGAAGTCATTAGGTGTTAATGAGTAGTCGTTAAGTTCGTTGCTGGCGTCTATCATGCGATTGACTGCAACAAAACGCGGATCAAACATGTTTGATTTTTTGAACTCATTGCGTGCAATGTCCAAAAGAAAGTTGAACTTCAGCCAATCAGTGCTTGCGGAGCCGCATTGTACCTTGAGATTAGGGACCGTGTTGCACGCAGCAAATTGCTCTGTGTGAACTCGGCTTAACTAATATTGGCTACATTCAATGATATTGTAGCAAATTTCCATGAGTACCTCAGTGTGCCTTCATCGTCTGCTAAAGAGGACTTAGACATTTCCATCAGTCTCATGGCTTCGTTGATGTCTTCTTTCTCGACTGCATCAGCCAGTCTTAGCCTTGCCTAAACAAAATCAGTCTCGTTAAGCAAACATTCTGCATTACCTCTGCATGTTCTATGACAATCGTAATAACGTAATATTCCAACATCATCATCATCAATTTAATTTCAGAGGTAACCCAATAAGCTAAAAAGCTTGTCTCCCTTGGGGCCCTCAACATTTCAAAACATACAAAAATATTTTAATAACTTTTCACAAATGCTTTACAAATATTGTTACAGTCATACATAGGCCTATTCGTTCTACATAGGTAAGAATTTACGTATTTACAAGTTTAAAATTTTGAGACATTTAGTTTGTTGTTGAAATAAAACAATTTATAGCTAAGCTTAACCCCTGTCCTGCTATTGACGTGTATACACGTTTTCGAAACAAGTCAAAAGTAGCAACATATAACCAATCAGATAGTTAGTCTTTAGCAAGCAACCAATCAGCAATTGTGGAAGTGACTTCAAGTCTTCATTTAAATAGTTTTGCAAGCAGGACAGGGGTTAATATTGTTCGTGTTTTAACTATATTTAATTCTTGTGGGAGAGAGTTCTAGCTTCCAACAGAAATGGTTACGATTGCTACTCACCAGGGCAGTGCCAAGGCGCAACACTGACAGTAATGTTCTTGCCGAAGTAAATGTTGTGTCTTTGCTGTTTCTCGCTTCTTTCCTCATTTCAACATAAGCGCCAACGATGTAGTCAGTCAGATCACGCGGAATTGCAGGTAGTCTCTCTTTACAAACCGCAATGTAACGCCTGTCAATGACAGAATCCACATGAGTTAGAAATCATGTCGGTGGAGTACCAGGAGAATTGATCGATACAGAGAACATGTATGTCTTGCTTAAACTAAAAATATTGTGACAATTGACTGCTTAGGCCTACCATGCGTTTACACAGTACTGGCTACACAGACAATTATGGTGAAACATGTGAGATTGCCAATCAGCATCCTCCATCAGTCACTATAAATGTTAGTATTTTGCGAAACTGTTACAGTCAAACCTGTAGTCAACTCTGCAATGAAACCTGTCTATAACAGTCACCTCTGGGACCTGAGGAAAATGACTTTTATAGACAGATGGCCTTTCTGTCCAGGTTGATTTCTACAGAAAGTGTCATTTTGATGTCATGAAGAGTGGCCTTTATACACAGGTGGCTGCTCTATAGAGGTGCCCAATAATAAAGGTTTGACTGTAACGTGATCAAATTGTAACTATTGTAATCAGACTACCTTATGTGAAGTATGACACTTTAACCCTTGTCCCGCTATTGACGTGTATACACGTTTTCAAAACAATTCAAAAGTAGCAACATCTAACCAATCACATAGTTAGTCCCTAGCAATCAACCAATCAGCAATCGATAAAGCGACTTTAAGTCTTCATTTAACTAGTTTTATTAGCAAGACAAGGGTTAATGTGTTGGAAGCCGAGATTGCTCATTACAGAAAAAGTGGCGCAACGTGAGAGTCGAACCCACGACCTTTGGATTGCCGGTCCACTGCTCTGCCGTTGAGCTAGACGCACCCTTGTTAATCTGCACGAACAATCTCCCTTTTATATCAGCTGCCGAGTGAGCCTCGTTATGTCGTTGTGTACCAGCCATTTGGTACACAACCGCCTTTCATTTTACAAACCACCATGAGTTGCTTTGTAGAGTGTCTAGTGTAAACATACACTCTCCAACATAATGTTGATGCAATGATGAAAGTGAAAATTATCACTATGAGAGTAAAAGTACCTCATGAGGTTCATATCTAATGGTTCATAATTGGAAGGAGGATGAGCCGAATGTTGATGTACGTAGGTGATGTGCTGTGCCAACCTGGCAAGAAAAGATCAACGCTCACCTTAATAAATTAGTGTCCATTAAAAGACCATCACATGTAGCAGGTATAGCAGCAATCAACACCATGAAATTTTGAGAAGTCTAACAGTACAGTGAAACCTGTCTATAAAGGTCACCTGTGGGACCTAAGAAAAATGGCCTTATATACATGTGGCCTTTCTGTCGATTTGATTTCTATAAAAAATGTCACTTTGGGGTTATGAAAAGTGGCCTTTATACACAGGTGGCTGCTTTATAGAGGTGGCCGCTAATATAGGTTGGACTGTATATGCCATTTAAATAGTGAATGACATTTCTAATTACGAGATAATAAAGTGATGTGCATCGTGGAATTCATAAGGTCATCACCTGAGGTCGTTCTGTTTGTCTGGCTTGTCGCGGATTAGCCACAGCAGATCAAACCTTGACAACAGTGCCGCTGGAAGGTGAATATTCTGCTCGGCAGACTTCTTTGGATTGTAACGTCCATAAGCAGGATTGGCAGCCGCCAGAATGGATACTCGTGCATTGAGCGTCGTCATGATGCCAGCCTGGTATTAAAAAGGATGTCCATTTCATATTGATATCGTTTTGCATTAGTGAACAACCCAACTGCGTGCAAAATGGCAGCATAAAATCTCATACCTTGGCTATAGAAACAGTTTGCTGTTCCATGACTTCGTGAATGGACGACCTGTCTGATTCGTCCATTTTGTCAAATTCATCAATGCAGCATACGCCTTGATCGGCAAGAACAAGTGCACCACCTTCAAGAGTCATCTCTCCTGTCAATGGGTCTTTCATAACTGCCGCCGTCAAACCCACACCTGATGACCCCTTGCCAGTTGTATATTGTGATCGGGGTGCAAGACGGTCGATGTAACCTAGCAACTGACTTTTAGCAACACCAGGGTCCCCCATTAAGCAGATGTTAATATTGCCTCTGATTTTCATGCCATTTGGATTGCGATCAACACCACCAACCAACAACAGAAGCAGTGCCTTTTTAATGTCGTCATGGCCATAAATCTCGGGAGCTATGGATGTCGAGAGCTTTTCGTAAAAGTCAGGTTCTGAAAATGATAAACAAAACTTGAATGATATCGAAGGAAGCATTGATGGTGTACTGGTAACTAGTGTCCAGGCAACAGATCACTACACAAGAATGCATTCTGTTGGCATCAAAATCGACCCAGAGGAAACAGCTTAAAGATGCTTACTCACCTTCTGCCAATGCCAAAACCTCCTCATCTGAAAGCTGTTCTGTGTCGCCTTCGTGTTCGTCTGTTTTGTTTACCTTGATAATGCGCTATAAATAGACAAGCATAAAGTAGTAGGCAATAAAATTGCTGCTCATGTATTCCTCTTATCTCTATTAATTTGCATTCCTGATCTTGCATCTCTCTCCAAGCACATCCCTCGTTCACAAGTCAACTTACATGGGCCTCTAGAAAAGTCTCTGACAGAAGTCCTTGTGTGAGTTGTCTGAAGCCTGTCCTGAGCATAGGAAGAAAGATCCCGGTGACAGCCACATGATCTCCTGGAGTACAAAGTCGAGTTGTCTCTCCTCTCGCCACCACCGTCATTGCTCTGGGGATGTTGCCAACTGGAACTTGGTCACTGTGCTCTTGAATTTTAAGTTCTTGGAATTTCATGAACTTTGATCCACGCGTTTGAAGATACAGTCTCCCACCAGATCTAAAAGGCATTTGTAAACTTGTTGTTCACACACGGTACTGATTATCATGTGATAACGTTGCATAGATCAATGACGTCACTGCATAATTAAGGATTTATAATTACCATATCAATCATGTGAAGGTTAACGTGTATTGCATTATTCTGGTGTTGTTCGCTTAGACTTACATTGTCTTGTCTACTGTTGGATTTGTGACACACTGACACTGATTAAGTACCCACTTTGCATTGGAGCTGAGCTTTGTCACTTGCTTTTTGTAGGCACTGTAACTGTAGGAGTATCATCCATGATAGATTACGTGTTTAGTTAAGTCGTCCTGTGTAATCCGTATATCGTAGCATAGCATTTCTCTGTTAGTCCTTCCGTAAACAATCATGTATATTTGTCCGTCAGCTAGTAATCATCTCTGCTGTAAACCTGTTGCACATCAATCCTTCCTCAGTGTTTGTATAATAAAGACGTCGACCTGACTCTCACTCTCAACTGGTACTCGTACAGTAACCACTGTTACAATTGTCACATCTTACTTGTTTGTGACGCAATCGTTGCTCGGACACATGACCATTGGCATAAAGGTTGGTGACGAAATCTGTCCAAAGCAAACAGAGAAGCGATTAGGAAACAAGTGTCGCCACAGTCAAACCTGTATTAGCGGTCACCTCTATAGAGCTGCCATCATTGTATAAAGGCCACTCTTCATAGCCCCAATATGACGCTTTCTATAGAGATCAACATGGACAGAAAGGTCACCATCTATAAAGGTCAATTTTCTCAGGTGCCAAAGGTGACTGTTATAGACAGGTTTCACTGCATTTCCCTACCTCCCCATCTGTACCCAATTGCAATACAATAAGAGATCACAATGCAGGTAGCTGTCCTGGTTGGAAACTTAAACGGTTGTGAGAGTTGAATCCACATTCTTTAAATTGCCGGTCCAGTGCTCTACCGCTGAGCTAAACACATCATTGTTAGTCTGCACCAAAAACCTCCTATTATATCAGCGAGGGAGTTTCGTTTTGATGTCATGTACTAGCTTTGACTCTTCAGTTTGAAATTGGGTAAACAGTTTTGTTTGCAACCTTTTATGAACTAAGTGCTATGGTAAAGACATGACCAGGACTGCTATACATGTATTTTACAGTTGGCAATCAGCATTCCCGTAAGTGCGCAGTCCACAAATCAGAAATGGATTACTGAATGAATGCCCTTACCGGTTGGTATGTTTCTGCCCCGCAACGGTCGCATGTGTAGGTCGCCACTGTCATAACAGGCTTCACTTCAGTGCATCTTGTCACAATACCTCTGACGCCAACGAGCTTGCCAATATGCTCTGCTTTAACGTTGCGTATTGATTCCACTTTCTGGCTAGTTCGCTGTTGGAAGCTTACCTCACTGTTAAAGACAAACATTTAAAATCAGAGATTGAAAAGATACAGTGAAACCTGGCTGAAGTGACCACCAAAGGTACCAACGTAAAGTGGTCTTTAGAGACAGGTATTCATCAAGTCAAATTTGACTTTATAGTCAAACTAAGACATTTGATAACTGGCCTACAGTTGATCAAAATGTGTACATAATTGGGAGACGCTCTCTTAATAAAGGGTTTCACCATTGATATTTCTAGTCACAGTCTGGTCATGTGTCATCAAAGATATGTAGTGTCGAATCTCGTTAATTGACTGTGTCCTGCACCCGAGCGCAGAGCCTCACATTCATGTTAATCTCGTTTTCATGTAGTATATATATCGTAGTATTCATTTATTAATAAGCTCTCTTGTTCAACATTCATTGTGACTGATCCCTCTCTGCTCATTATGGTCTACTATGGATCCGTCCAATATTGTTGTATCTGGCACCGAAGTAGCCAGTACAACTGTCAGTCCATAAGGCGCCAAGGCGGACACAACTTTGTATGAATGATGAAGAGGGAATAACTAAATACATTAATAGGACAATTAACTACAATATAATGGTAAGCGGAATTACCTGGAATGAAATGTAACAGCAAATTAAGCATGTTGTAATTAATTTTGCTACTTACAAGCGTCTGAGTAGCTCGGGTGGGTACATATTTCTCGGGTCTCTTGTGACATCGCCCCTTTGTTGATTGGCTTGTCTCTCTAGCAATAGCCGATGCTCAATGTAAACGTCGAGAGAATCTTTGTTGCCGATATCCTATATGCCACACCAAGGGCCCAAAACAAAATAATAGTTAAAATTGCATGAACTTATATTGCCAGTCGGGATACGAATACATTCAGCGTTCTCCCAGGAGCCATTAGCACATCAACACCACATGGCAAAGGGTCTTTACCTCACCAAACAATGCCTGACATTGCCCCATCAATTTCCTCATGTTAGATAGCTGCAAACCTTTGAAAGGGAATTTTTCCACGCCAATCATATTTTCGCCTGACCTTACAAAAATCCTTGGAGAACACTGCAGACAATTTGGCCATTGTACCTTTATTGATATAAAGTATATTATGATATGTACTTTTACAATCTTTACTTTTAAGCATTCGGCCGGTTACCGTTAGTCGTATCTGCCACAATTATACACACATAGTTTCTACCAACATCAGATCATCCACTATCTATCTACAATAAATCTTTTTTCAAATATATATGACATTCTGTTCTGGGAAGGTGTTCCAAGGTGTTTAAAAGGTTGCTTAGATCAACAGTGTGGCGGTCTCATCAAGCATTTACGTCACAACTCAGACCGCCAATCAGCGCCCTCCCTCAGTCGCTATAAATGTCTTGTATTTCGTAATGTCAACTCTCTTGCAATTTGTACTCTCGAGCCTTCGGAAGGGCTGGCTACCCTCCGTCGTATCTGCCACAATTATATACTAAACTACATCCACTTGCCTCTGTGTTCAATCAACAACACATCTACAACTACATATCCTACATTGGTGACCCTGTGATTGAACAGTACTTCCAAAAACAAAACAAAAACCGTATTCCAGCGCATACGCCGCACTTTGAAAGTCTTCGATTTTGATTTAAAAGCAAGATGCAATGTATACACACAGAGCTCTCATTAGCCTCTATCCCGTGCTTTCTCATTTTCATGCTGGTGAATTGAGGTGCGACTTATATGCACTGGAATACCATATCAAACTGCGTTGAAAACAGAACAGTACAATAAATGTCATTGCCCATACGTCTCTTTCTTTGTAATCGGGAAGCATCTCTGATACGGCATCAGCAAATATCTGCATGTAACGTCTTGTGTTTGATTCAATAGCACCTGTCAACTCGGAGTCGGTCTGATGTAGAAACAAAAATAGCATGAATATTCAAGCTTGATAAATTTAATACAAAGTCGATCCGAGATTAAAGAGCAATACAGTGTAACCCGCTTGAGCGCAATAGTAATTTGCCAAGGATATCCTTTGCTCTTATTAGGAATTGTGCTTATCAGGAATCGGTTGTACTGTACGCATTAATTCGGTACATAGCAAATTGTTTGCAGATAAACGGGTTTTTCGCTTATCCGATTTGCGCTTAAACGGGTGATACTGTAGCATGTTCCACGCCATGTTAGTTCCTGACCTCTTCGACGTCAGCCAAGTCAATTTGGACTTCAACTTGCTCGCGATGCGCGACACGAACCTAAATAGGATAAAGACAACTTAAAATTTCAGCTCAGTCGGGACATCAACCACAATAACGAACCCTATTCTTTGCTGTGTTCAGTGCATTTCATTTTGAAGACAACTCTACATCAAATGTTTGCATCTTCAGAGGGCAACTCTCTGATGTTGACTAATATGTATGGTTATTCAAGGCTTTCAAAAATAATTTGTATTAAAATCTATCCTTTAAATAACATGTGTAATAGAAAACTGTGTGAAATAGGTGCGAAAATCACACAAAATATAAATTCTTGAAAACAATAGTTCACAATTGCTATTGTTTATACATAATAATAATAAATGTAGGACCGTACAGTCCTATGCATTCTGCTGATCTGTTTGCAAATTTAATGTTTACTTCGACTTGCCATATCAAAAGCCCCACTAGCCATGAGCTAACAAAGTAATTCAATATTAGCAATCAAACCTTCAATGATTGGAATGAGAATAAATATGGATCTGAAAACTGTATCAAACAACTTAGAATTCAAACTCACCAACTGTTCGCCATATTTGAATTCCTTCCCGCGGTCTGTTTGCAAATAAAATTCAGCCAAAAATCTCTTGACCTTTTCTAATCGAAAAAAACACACAAAATCAAAAAATGAAAGTTGTATGCAGATAAATATACCTCGGGAAGATATAGCTGAGGCGGTTTTTGAATAAAAATGGCCAGGCTAAAACGTGTTTGGGTTTGAGGTGAACAGCAAAACAGTAGGCTACACACAGTGCACTGCTGCTGTAGAGAGACAACATTATTTGTGTAGGCTCTGCTATTCTCTGTCTTTAAATTCTGATTCTAACCTTTCTCTTCAGCGTAGTCTTTCGCCATCTCGATGCAATTAGATAAACGAACAAGAATCACGACCACTCAGAAAACGAACGGGACAACTTCTCAAAATCGATTGTCAAATGTCAAGGGAAAGGTTTTGGCGGGAAACAAATACGAGGCTGAGCGTTGCCAGGCAACAGATTACGCAGGGGAAGCCATGGCAGAGTATTGGGCGATCTCAAGATGTCAGAATTGCAATGAGTCAATACGGAAGGCACAATGGGTTACACGTAAGCCTTTAACACTGCCGTCAAACCCTCACTGCCTGTATTGCGACAGTCCCTTCACCGCTGTATGCCGATAAGACATGGCGTTTTGCTCGTGGACCAGGAGCGAAGCATTTCGTGACCATTTCGAAGCCGGCGTGTATGCCTGCAAGAACTGCGACAACGAATTATTTCATAGCGCAAGTAAGTTCAAGCACTCTAGCCCTTGGCCATCCTTCAAATCGACTGTACGTCCAAACAGTGTCAAGAAACGACACGATGGCCATTCGGCATTAAAGATCACCTGCGGGAAATGTGGGAATGGCCTTGGACATGAATTTCCCAACGAACCTCGCCAGGGTGAATCGCGCTTCTGAATATTCTCATCGTCGCTGCGATTTGTGAAAACGAAACACAGCAACAACAACAACCTATCTGAAGGAATGAAGAGTGGCTTCATCGATGCGAATGCTAACGCCAAGATGGATGACAGAGAAAATAAATAGACAGATTCAGTTGGTTAGACGCAACATTGGACAGCTGCACTTCGACACTATGCGACGGACCGACGCCAGCGTTCGTCGGTAAGACAATTTAATCTCTTGGCGTGTTCATGAAGCCGTCTCAGTAAACAAACTGATATAGCTTTTGCCTGAGACGGCTGATAGACGAGCAGGTTGGCTCGTCACATGCCAATTTTCATTTATTTATTTATTCATTATAATTATATAGTTAATTTTCCCTCCTTTTGTTCAGACTATTAGACCACATGCGATCTGTTCACAGTTCTAGATAACACCGATCTCGGTTCATCTCCGATTGGTTGTGATATTACCCTTTTGAATTCTGCAATACAATGCGGGTGTTTCCATATCGCTTCGTTTTATTGTCTGTGTGGGTTGTATTTCCTTGACGTTTCAACAACCAGAGACAGGAAATTGAACAATCGAAATCTCGCCACTCAACGTCGGATCGAGTGTTTGAGAGATAATGTTCGGGGCGTGTTATGTTGTCGCCATGGAAACAAATGCCCCTGGGCATACTGCCTGCGAGTCAATGCTGACGCACCGGATATATATCTCAGCAAAGTGACGAACGACAGATAACAATGTTTCTATGTACCTATTGCAGTTGTACATACAGTGTGTTTGCATGTAGGCGCCCCCGCGTGGACTCCAAACAACACTTACATAATCAAAATAACAATTTCAAACGGATCGATGCATCGAACTGGCAGCTGCTGCGCAAGGCACTGGACATCACGTATCCGAACACGATTGCTCACTTGCGATGACCTGTACTCCAGGACAAAGGTATCTGTGGCCCATCCATCATTCGAAGGTCGCTCCTGGTACTTCTGGGCCACGCATTAAGACGACCCGACACACCACAACAACGTATAGAGTAGCGACGGACACTACACACCTACAAACATGGTCCTATGTAATGCAATCCTGTTATGATTATATTTATACAGTTTCTCAGCAACGGACATATAGTTGAAAGAATTATAATGCAACAAAGTAGATGACCATTTGCCTTCCGCATCGCAATTACTCCTTCCGTCAATTACCAAGGCATCTAATGTGTGCTAAGAACTAACGTCATTTGTCCGTGCACTGGGGCCTCCTATCTCTTTCTTCTTTAATCGTGATATCCATGCATGCTACTTGATACCTGTGCTGCCGTGCTTGTACTTCGTATTTAGCCTTTGTGATTTGCTTCCTGCCTCCTTCTGGGACACACACACTCTCTCGTTATGGATCATATTGCATTACGTCATTCTGTTGTGAGTGCCGAATGCTTCAGCCTTCAGCTCGCGTTTGAAATACAGCATCTCTTTGAGGTTACTGTCTTCTGGCCAGGGCCGGATCCAGGAATTTTCGTGACTAGTTTCCAAGCAAATGAAATCTGATCTTCTATCCCCTCCCCNAGTTTTGAAGCTGCTTACTTTTACTCTTACTCAGAGTACAGATAAAATGTATCGTTCCTATCCTTGGTTGTATTGTATTTATAGTACTGTAGGCCCAGCTAATAAGTACCTCTCAGCTGAACTGAAAGATACTGTACAGTCAAACCTGTATTAGCGACCACCTCTTTAGAGCAGCCACCTGTGTATAAAGGCCATTCTTCATAACCCCAAAATAACACATTCTATAGAAATAAATGTGGACAGAAACGCTACGTGCCTAGAATGATCATTTTCCTCAGGTGCCAGAGGTGACCATTACAGACAGGTTTCATCGTATCTAGAGTATATTTGAAGAGGACGCAATATACCACACTAGTGCAATTGAAACATAACTAAGGCAAAATTCAACATTTCTTTTCTTCGTATGGGTTTTGCTTCCTGATTGATATTAGCTGAGGTGATATTAAAACGCGGTGTTACATTATAGTTTATAGTACTGTAGGCCCAGCTAATAAATAACCTCTCAGCTGAACTGAAAGATACTGTACAATCAAACCTGTATTAGCGGTCACCTCTATAGAGCAGCCACCTTTGTATAAAGGCCACTCTTCATACCCGGTATTAAAACGCGGTTACATTGTATTTAGATTGTCTAATTAATTGTTTTGCATCCTTATCATGTCTATTTGTTATAGTTTTTGTTTTGCTTTACACAGAGAACTCCGTTTATGTCAGCTTGCTAAAGAATGAAATGCTGGGTACAGAAATTGAATCTCTGAAGGCAAGAAAACTAGACAGTAGATTTTGTAAATTATGCCGCTTTGATCTAATGTGTGTGTGTGTGTTTGAATTTGTTCTGAAAATCCATTACGTTGCAATAGCTTTTTTCACGGAGCAGAAACTATGGCTTCGGTAGGTTCGTGAATTGCCATTGTTTTATTGAGGAGACTAATGGCATATGTTTTGGTATTTTGTGAGCTTCGCTAAGCCAATAAAACAGTTTGAGCATTTGGAATCACTGATGTTGTCGTTGCTTGTCAAAACAATGACCCTTCTTGTTTGCCCTTTATTCACAATGGATCAGTGGTTATCACAACTCATAGTAATATAGACGGTCCTCAACATGAAGAGGCCGTCTCTCTTCCTCCTAATGCACTTACTACATAAAATACGCCATAAATCACGCTCAGACGCAGCTGACAAAGTAACACCAAAGAAAGACAAATCAACATTTAATACATCACCATACAATACCACCCTTCTGTGTCCCCAATCTTAATCACAACTCATGGTTACTCATTATCATATGAACACACTCTATTATTGTTTATATACTTTTGAGGATATCTTACGTTTCTGTTTTTATTGCATGTAGGAAGTTCCAGAAATGAGAGCTCCTTTGACCACTCCGTCCCAGATTCGAAGCTTGTTCAAGGTAATAACCTCCTTAACTGGAGGTAGTGTTTCGGTCAGAGCAGGGCCGGATCCAGGAATTTTCGTGACTAGTTTTCAAGCAAATGAAATCTGATCTTCTATCCCCTCCCCCCCTTCTCCCCCGAAATACGAATCTGATTGATATTGATAATTGCACTATAAAACAAAGACGAGAGATTACAGCCGTACAGCAAATTACTTTTTAATGCTATTAATATTCATTTCTATCAAGAGCTTGATCAAGACCAAGCAGTTGTTGTAACGCTGCCTCGGCACAGCAGCAGTTGTCAAAGGGCACAGCCAGCATGAAGGTTGTCCTCCAACACGAAACTCGATCGGTGCAGAATAAATTGCGTCGTCGTCCATGGCTTGCAAAGGCTGCTAGGTCCTAGGACAATTGACATAAAGTGTTGGTTATGCATAGAATTTGGATGTAACACTGTCTATGAATTACATGAAAGAGACTGAGACAGGCTTGATTGCCAGCCCCGATCACCCTTCCTGTAGCCT
>OFHS01002670.1:0-19962 GCA_900245855.1 Calvadosia cruxmelitensis | reverse complement strand
ATATTGAAAGCTTCCAGCCATGACACAATGTCCTCAATTGAGCGACGGGGACGTTTTGGTGGAGACGTGAAAACGATTCTCCCGTCAAGAAACAATTGTGGTTCGGTGTCCCCGTCCCCCGAGTGGTTTGAGATGAGCTCCCCCAGCTCAATGAATCAGCCACTGACAATCTGCGCCACGAGCTTGGCAGGGATAGGTGAGCAACCCGGACCTACGACAAAGGGCTTGTCGACCAATGGCACATGTGGCGGCCTGGCAACCGGGACACTTTGCGTTGCAGCATTTGAGGCGAACGGCAAATTAGGCAAACCAATAACGCTGGGTGCCGAAGGCGAGAGCGATGTCGTTACGGCGGATAGCGTGTCCAAAGACGTAGCGGGATGCACAAAATGTGTCCACAAAGGACGGAATAGCAGGAATAGGACACATACCTGGCATTTGCTGCACCGAAGGCACGCGGTTTGCAGGTGCTGTGGCTGATGTAGCCGAAACACTTGTCGCGGACAAGCTTTCACTCACGTGCTGGGAGGATGGTTAGTTGACTGGGGGCGTGGTGAGCTCCAAAACTGCGGCAACGACGTCCCTTACCAGCTCTTGGCGATCGGCCGGCGATAAAGTATCTCGAGACACCGTAGACGATGACGATGCATCGTGGCTGTTTCGCGTCGTGCGAGGCATAGAAATTGAACGGTTGAGCAACTGTTGCTAAATTCTTCTAAGAAAGCGTGACTAGCAAGCTAGCAAGCAATAGCAAGAATGGCAAACCACTGCTAACCTCGTTCTTACTATAGACACTATGTACCTGATTCTGAGACTCGAGCACAGTTCACAATCGTACGATAACCCATATGTTAGACTACTCATTGCCTAGCTAAGAGGCTAGCCTCGATTCTATCCTTGCTGCCTGCAGGCTATGGTTAGAGTTTAACCTTACCTAAAATCCATTTAGCAACATTAATAATAATAATAGTTTATTTACTTATATAGCGCTATTCCCAATAAATATTTCCAATAGCGCTTCACAATCAATACATTCCTTAAACTGAATGAACTTTGCATGTTAAAACTAAAAGGAAAGTAAAATATTTAGCTAAGAATCAAGCTGAATAAAAAGAATTTAGAATTATGCTATCTAAAGTGTACACTATAAAGTTACTATAAATGTTATCTAAAAATTACGCTAAAAGTTAATCATCATTCAAACGCCTGCTTAAAAAGGTAAGTCTTCAATTTCTTCTTGAAGCAGCAGACCGAAGGAGCCAATCTCAGTTCTTTTGGCAAAGAGTTCCATAGCAATGGAGACAGAATGTGACAGAAGAAACAAAGAGGCATTAGTGTGAACGGTAAGACATCATACTGTTACATATTTTAGTCTATTCCATATTTCAATCTGCCAATCAACTACAACTTGCCATCAAGCATGTTATTGGTATAAATACACGATCGGCAAGATCAAAGTTCGCAATTTGAACTATTAGTTAAATGCCTATACAAAACTCTTGAATATGTATACCGATCCGTTTAAAATTGTCACTCCTTCACGCAGAGCTACAACGCCCAATTGGCGATTAAATTTAAAAGGATCAGCATGCCACAAAGTACATAATATAATACAAGGTGTAAACACACCTCGGGTCACACAGTCTAGTAAGGCAATTTTGTAAGTCCACGAGCCATTCTGACAGTCTCTATAGTAAACACACAAAGCAAGGTTGGTTAATGAAACTATATCTCCATTTCTTCAGCACATGTCACACAGACGGTTGTCCCACGGTTTGACAGCATATGTCAGCGCAGTCTTGGACAGTAAAGTTGGTCAAGGGCAGAAAACAGGTCACCTCCTTGCAATAGGCTGTACGATGGGGCATTCATCTCTGCATCACTGTTGGTTATTAACGGCAACAATTGACCGCTGCTGTTCCGTGCCATTTTTTGTTGTCTCCCGTTGAATGGCATCTTGCCTTTGGATGGTATTATGTCATTTCCACATTTTGAGTCGGTGATCTTTGTCATGTGGAGTTCATCGTCGGCTTTTCGTTTGCGATTGGATAAGTCGATCATGTCGGCCGGTACTGCAGCTGCTCCAACGTCAATAAGACGCATTGGTGGTGTAGTGCAAACCCTTCTGTCATCAGAAGAACCATTAATGCTGTCGAAGAAAGGCGAAGAGTCACTTGACGTTGTGGCAATGGGAGTGTCGAGGTCGTCAAATTCGCCAATTTCGTCGAATGTCAATAATGTGTCAATGCAAGGTGGTGGAATGAATGGTGCACGTGCAGCCAACACAAGGTCGTCCACGTTATCCTCATCAGCGACATCGTTGAGGAACGACTCATCAAGAGGAAAGTCGGTTAATACCTCATCCACTGGCGGTGGGGGTATGAATGGTGCACGCAGCAAGAACTCCTCGTCGTTCATCAAATCGTCTCTGCAGTCATCCAATGGAACATATTCGTCGCCGTCTAAGAATTCCAAGCTCGGCAAATCATCGTCGAAATCATCGTTGTCGTCCATTTCGTTGTTGGTGGTTCCACTGCAATCGAGGTCTGGCAACGGCATGCTATCATAGAAGTCAGCCAATGCATTCTTGTACTCTTCCTCGTGATTGACCAATGCCGCAATCTCCTCCATGCCTGACGAACACACAGGCATCGGGCAATCAACCACATCCATACGACATTTCTTTCCTGGTAAGGGGCAATCATCAGTGGGCGAAAGTCTTTTGGTAGCTGGTGAAACTGTCTGTTCCGTTGAGAGAATGTTCTGCTCTCCTTCGACACCACTGAAAGTAAGAAATAATTAAAATTAAAGAGTGGCACAAACCATTTTAACCCAGATTCTCAAAACATTTCATCAATCACTCAAGTGAATAAAGATTTTAAAAGTATAGAAGTTGTATTATCATGTCACATGGAAAAGGCTATTGAAAATTGAACGATATTATCGGATATTCATTAAATCCGGAAATGCTCATTTGATCCGTTAAGATAGGGCTAGACTGTAGTTAGAAACAAAATGACACTACTAAATGTACCAACCCAAAACACATATCATCTAACATTGCCAAGGTAACATCATATAAAAGCGAAGCGTTGACGGGTATTAACCTCTGTCCTGCTCGTAAAACTATTTAAATGAAGACTTGAAGTCGCTTCACCAATTGCTGATTGGTTGCTTGGTGAGGACTAACTATCTGATTGGTTATGTGTTGCTACTTTTGACTTGTTTCGAAAACGTGTATACACGTCAATAGCAGGACAAGGGTTAAGCTGACAGGTATGTTCATTACGCAGTCAATCGTGCAAGACAATACCTGATGACATGATTGATGCAAAGGATGTACTGTGGCTGGCATGTCGTCGATGAGTACACCATGCTGCCTTTGGTCTGCATCCACAACCAACCGCCGGACTTGTTCATGACACGGTAGTATCCGCTGATAGCTTGCCCTTTGCCCATGACTGTCACACAAGCAGAAACATACAATGTTATCCCTTTACAAGAATATCATACAGTGAAACCAATCTATAATGGTCACCTTCGAGACCTAAGGAAAATAAACATTTCTTAGACAGGTGGCCTTTCTGTCCAGGTTGATTTCTGTGAAAAGTGTCATTTGGGGTTATGAAGAGTGGCCTTTATATACATTACACATGTGGCTGTTCTATAGAGGTGGCCACTAATACAGGTTTGACTGCAATGACATTCATATAGGCCGATGAAACCATAGTCAATTTCCCAGCTTCTAATCTGCAAATGACAACTTCGTCAGCACACTAATTATCCTTCATTGATAACTATGTCAAATGGCAACAAAGTAAACCGGCTTGGTCAGTAACACAGCAAACGATTCCTGAACCACCATTAAGCAGAGTGAGCGTGGTCCACACCACAGTATGAAGTTATGATCCCACATTCAGCTATCACCCTTGTGCACAACAACTGATTACACTTACTGGTGTTGTGGCAGCTCTTGACCACATCAATGTCACAAACGTGTCCCATACTGTACCAAGATTTGCCGACAATATCCGAGTCATGATAACCAAGCAGTTCCTTGGTCCTGGGACAAACAACAACGGCATTAAAAATAAATGCAAACTACTACCTAATAGCAACCTCGCCAACGTTAAACATACAATGTACGTAAACACTATCATAGAATCAGGTCGGTCTCAAGAGTTAAGAGGACCTATAGCACGGTTTCTAAGATGGTCTATCATAGCTGGTTAATTGTCCTGAAACTTCTGGGATCTGTTCAAAATTTTGTTCCTTGACAGGTCAGAAAACAATTTGCTTATGCTGACATTAAGAAAAGTGAGATTCATTAACCCTTGTCCTGCTCATAAAATTAGTTAAATGAAGACTTGAAGTCGCTGTACTGATTGCTGATTGGTTGATCGCTAGGGACTAGCTATGTGATTGGTTATATGTTGCTACTTTTTAATTGTTTCGAAAATGTGTATACACGTCAATAGCAGGACAAGGGTTAACTTGTTGGCCCTCTGGAGGGGATTTCACTTCACACAATCTAATTACAGTGAAACCTGTCTATAATAGTCACCTTTGGGACCTGAGAAAAATGACATTTATAGACAGGTGGCCTTTCTGTCCAATTTTGATTTTTATAGGAAGTGTCATTTTGGGGATACGAAGAGTGGCCTTTATAGAAAGGTGGCTGCTCTACAGAGGTGGCTGCTAATACCGGTTTGACTGTACTGTGCACGACTGCATGTGCATGTCGGAAATGGCTACTGTAAAAGGTATATACAAATCAATGGCCTAAAGCATGAGTAATGAGTGGGTCAGTGGCCAATGGGTAAAATGCCATGCATAGAGTTAAAAAGTGTCACAATGTTTGATTGTTCATACCTGTCGTCACAGAAGATGACTTTCATGTCCAGACTGTGCTTCGTTGTGAATGTCTGTCGATCTAAGGGCACTTCAAATGTTGCCTGGCAAAGCAGGGGCGTACCAACGGCAAGGAGGCAGTTTGTCATCTTGTCGCCGCTGCTGACTTTACACTTGGTTTGAAAAGGAAGGATTGTTCCCATACAGTGGACAACCTGGAAGCAAAGAACACATCCGTTTATTGAGACTATACAATTGTCTGTGGGATCTTGTCGCTAACAGCAAACACAACTCGATGAGTAGTAAATTTAAATGCATTTCATACCCTGAAGATTGAAGCATTCAAGTTGACGCTCTTTCCCCGACTTGTTATTGTGCTTTTCATACGAAGAAAGATGGATCGATATGGAGAAGATTTCTTTGCCACATCGACTGGAAAATAATGAAATAAATGGCATTATTTATTTTAAACACAGTCAAATTGCACATACAGTGAAACTGAAACTCGTCTATAACGGTGGTCACCTTTGGGACCAAAGGAAAATGGCCTTTATAGACAGGTGGCCTTTCTGTACAGGTTGATTTCTATAGAAAGTGTCATTTTGGGATTATAAAGAGTGGCCTTTATACACAGGTGGCTGATCTATAGAGGTGGCCGCTAATACAGATTTGACTGTACAAAAAACAGGCACATGATGGAAAAAAGTGCGACACAAGTAAAACGTTAGATGCAATGCTAACCTGCTCATACCATTGCGGTCTACATGAAGATATGCCCAATATTTGTCAGCAACAAAGGGCCTGTGCCCTGTGATTGCATAGCTTGCATTAAAATTAAATGCTAATGTGGGTGTCAGTCAAAGCATCAAACTGCTTTTAAAAAATCAAACAAAAGTCTGTTTCTAAGTCTGCACTTAGTAAAGACCTGCCTGTTTTGAGTGAATGGCAGGGCCGTTTTAACCAGTAGGCACTCAAAGCATGTGCTTTAGGCCCTCAGTCTGGATAGGCCCTTCTCAATGTATGTTCAAAAATTCAAATTTACAGTATGTTGAGGTCTAGTGCAGTGTGCAATCTTAGTGCAATCAACTGCAGAGTGCTACTAAGTTAGTTTGTCCTAATTTGCTGTTTGCGAGCAAAAGCAACATCATTGATATGCCAATGCCCTTGAATGGACGAAAATTTTAACAATAGTGAGTTTCGGGCTATTTAACCCCTGTCCTGCTCATAAAACTATTTAAATGAAGACTTGAAGTCGCTTCATCAATTGCTGATTGGTTGCTTGCTAAGGACTAACTATCTGATTGGTTATGTGTTGCTACTTCTGACTTGTTTCAGAAACGTGTATACAAGTCAATAGCAGGACCAGGGTTAATAGTTAAAAATTAGGCCCCCGTTTGATAAGTGCTTTAGGCCCTCTCGGCGCTTAAAACGGCACTGGTGAATGGTTACTAGTACGGTAGTACACCAAAGCATTTTGATGCCATTCTTTGATCGGTATCTACACCTGATCGTCCTGATGTAGTGATGTCGTGATAAATCCTACACGCTGGCAGAAGACAGATAACTGAAGCAACGGATCAGACAAATACCTTTCTTTGGCAATGGCATCACGGAACTATCAGTATCGCCAGTGAACAAGCCGTCAAAAATCTCCATGTCTTCCAACGGCACTTGTCCTCCAAGTTGTTTGGCAAGCTCCGCTTGGTCGCAAGGGTGGATGTACTTGTAGATACTGTCGCCAACCATCTCCAACTGAAATTTATCAAAAACAACATTATTAGTTTATTACAAGGCACAACTTTTTTACATGCAAATCGAATATGCAAAGACCATAATATATTGTATATTATCATATACGGCATAAAATTGAGTGATAATTTTTCAGCAGATAACTTTAGTAAAAAAAATGGGACATTCATCTTGGATCCACAGAAAATATTCATCCTTGAAGCTACGCTACCACGTTCCTACTCTTTATTGTACTCTGAACAAGGCTGTAACCGATTACATGCAGGACCTCATGCAAAGAGGCTTTTAAGTGACTTGAATGGGAGTAATTCCTTGTTGACTCATCCCTGTCAAACACCACATCACAGCACAAAGGAAGACACAGACATTCCACAGCATTGAATTCAATGGATGATCTCCACAGTACTTTCCAAATGTAAAGGTTGACAACAAAAGAATCTTCTAGAACGTCAAAAGGACTTTTGCATTAGCTGTCAATGGCTTTTTCACATAATTTTTCGCCTAGAACAATGACCCTTCTTCTAGAATATGAGATCATTCAGATTAGTAGCCAGGAGGAAAGTGGAAATGCAGCTCTTGAAGCTTGACATGAACTACTAAATAGAATATGACAAAGGAAGCTAATAGGCTGTCTGTAAACCAAAGGCAAACGAGCTAGTCAATTTTCCAGTTCAACAAATGCGGAAGCTTCATGGTCAAGAAACAATGAACAGGAATTCGTCCTGATCATGAAAATTGAAAGTAAAATTGAAAGTTGAAAAATGGCGATAAGCTCTTTGGATTTTGCTTGTAGATAACCCACAGACTGCTCATCTCTCTCTTATGCGATAGCTCCAGGGTGACGTTGGGGTACTAATAATAAAAAACGAACTCCTCCAAATGTTTATTTTTCTTCAGATGCCTGTTGTCTTTTGCTCAAGGGAAGGCCTTTAGGACACCATTCACTGATGCAGGGCCGTTTTAACCAGTAGGCACTCAAAGCACGTGCTTTAGGCCCTCAGTTTGGATAGGCCCTTCTCAATAGCACCAAGTCCCAACATTCTGATGTACAGTATGTTGAGATCTAATGAAGTAGGCAATCAACTTCAGAGTGCTACTGGGTAAAATTTTCCCAATTTGCTGTTTGTGAGCAAACGCAACATCTTTGATATGCCAAATGTGCCAATGGGTGAACATTTTACCAATTAGTAAGTTTTGGGCTATTTAATCGTTAAAAATTAGGCCCCTGTTAGGTGAAGTGCTTTAGGCTCTCTCGATGCTTAAAACGGCACTGCACTGATGCTGTCTTCCATGCTTTGACCTATTCAAAACTAGTCCACTAGTTCTTTAATAACTAAGCTAATCAGTTCCAATTAGCCTTCTAGATTGCTACTGTATTCCAGCGTGTATATATAAGTCGGCCCCACATACATTCGTACAAGTCGCAGCTCAATTTAGCATCACAGTTGTGAGAATGCACATCGTAAAGTCTAAAACAACACTTTGAATGTACAAATTGCATTCCATTTTAAACCAAAGTTTGAGACATTCAACAGTACGACTTATACACGACAAACTGCGCTACTTTCACCTCTATTTTGAATGCATTTAACACAATGCCCACAGCTCATAAGCAAAGTGTTCCTTTGCCAGTCAGAAAGTCAACTGCGCAATGCACACACATATTTTTTGCATGTGTCTGATTTGAAATGGCAGAGCATAAGTGTTTGGAATACACGAACTGTTGCGGACTCACATTCTGATTCTTGCAGAAATCTGACCAGTATGCAAGCTGCGACGTGCGAAGGTATCGCCCAAGCGGCCCAACGCTCTTACAATGACACGGCATGACATGATTCGTTTGATACCACAGACCATATATCACACAGAAACACTTCAACTGATGCCTCACCTGCGGCAAGCCAAGAAACTGCATGACATTAGGTGAGACGTAAACGCAATGACCGTCCTCTGCAATCACCAATATAAAACCACCAAGGGCTTGGATCATACTTGCTTCCAAGTCAGCGTAAGTGTCTTCGGTTTTGATGTGGGAGCTGCAGTGCTGATCTGTTGCAGAATAATGCAGTGCATCAGTACGGCATCGATAACTGACCTATTTTAGTATCACACTCTTTACCTAACTAGCAATTCACCATGCGTATTTGTAAATAACAACAGAACAAACAAAACACATTCAGGGTATGCCTATCTAACATCCTGCGATCTTGAAAAATAGGAAGCAATTTTTTAAGCAAAAATTCACGTCACCTAACACAGTACGACCATTACCAGAAATTACCAATCAGAAGCAAGTTGCCGTGAAAAAATTGACGCAAATTGCCAACAAGGAATGAAAATTCATTGTGAAACGAGCGATTTCCCTTCATGCAAGAAGGCATTAGTTTCCTCAGACCTTGGCAACATATCGTCTAGTTGTACTCACCCATGATACTTTTGCTGATATGCTTTGTTTTAATGAAGCTGTTTGTTAGTTTCATGACGCACAGACGATCCAACTGGCAACTGACATTTGGCAGTAGGGGCAGCTGGGCTGCTAACACACTGAACTCGTCATTTTGCTGCCCGCGACGTTGACGAGCTGCCTCGCGAGAACGTTTCTTCTTTTGCACGGCAGAGCTGTTAGAAAAACACATCGTTTTAAATGTTGTTCATTTTTTAACAACAAAAACAATACCCGCAGACCTATTCCAAGTGCGAGTCAGGATATGGGGGTAAAATTAACACGAGAAAAGCGGTTTGCACATAAACGATATTGGGTTTAGAGTGAAAAGAGCAAGCTAAATAGTGTTCGTTTGATTTCTTTTGACTAGACAGCTGCTCCACTAGCTGCAACAACTGAGTTTCGTGTAAGACATAGCGATGAAACAAGCACTAGACAGCTATTTGCTCCACTGCCATTGAACAAAGCAACGGTCTGGCAATTTGAAATTCCAAGCTCTATTCACGAGATGCAGCACCTCTTATCTAGACTTTCGACCAGCCAAGGTCTAGAAAGTCCGCCTAACTTTACTTCCAATTACAGACAGCATGACGCTACTTATATCATGCAAAATCCCAAGCGCGATTTCTGTTTTTGATAATTGCCGTCGACATTCTCCACAAAAAGAAGACTACAAAGAAAGACGGCCGACGTGGTAAAATTGCGCAAAACAGATCGTACGAAACTACATCAGCATCAAACCACAACGGAACCAAATTTCAAACAACATAACATAGATTCATCACTGAATAAACGCGAGTAATTTCATAGTTAACAAGCATTTTATTAAGTAAACAGCTCACCTGACTTTCGAAGCCATCTTTCCTTCTATTTTGGGGGAGGTTTCTTTCTTTCCGTACGCGAAATAATGCCAAGCTCAAAACTCCTAAGGTCTCAGATCACTGCCGAGGACGCCAAAAGAGTTTCCAGCCGAGCTGGTGAAGTAGACAGCAGGCAAGGTCAAATAATCCGAGACTTTTCGTCTGCTATTTCAGACCAAACAACAGCCAACCATCTTCATCGGCCGCCATCGACGTCAACGTCAAGAAGGGACATATCAATGGCATTTATTGACTTCAAAGTCACGTGATTTAAATATGGACCCCAGTGGCCTCTCAACGGGGCCATAAGGGGCGTCCACTAGGGGCGTCCCATATAGCCCCAATGCTCCTTCTGCCCCCTTAACAATTAATATCTGCTAGAATTTAATCAAAATAAAGCACATACACATCATAGATGTAATGACGTAGCCACTTCGAACAGCAGAAATTGTAGAAAATACGACTGAATGTAGATTTTACTCTTTCTTGACTGCAAAGTTAGATTTTCGAAGATAACTTTTTGGGGTATCGATTCAGTAATCATCCAGAAATATGCTTGTTTTATCTACATGCACTTCATATGCCCAAAAGTTATCAAATGTAGTATGTTTTTGCATGCGAGTCGTTTATATGAAGTTTGTTTACTCCGACCGTCCCCAATGACGCGTGATAAGTAGCCCCTTATAGGCAAGCGAAACTTCGAGAAAGTTCCAGAACAACATTATCTGGACTTACTAATTTGCGAGCGTATAGTGGCATTATGTAACGTGTGGTACAAGCTGCCTGTTGTCGCTTTGTGTGGGGCACAGTTCAAGCCTTGGTAAGGCCATAGTTGGTAAGGCGAATATCTTTCTCGGCGTTCAACAGTTATAACTCGCAAGGCAAATATCACGAGCCAAAAACGAGCGGAAGCATTTGAACGTGACAGCAGGTAGTGCGAGAATAGCGTCACGTGATCATTTCTATTTCAAAAGAATGGAACTTCTCAAGTCAACAGAGCGTGCAAGCGGCTCTTGCAGTCGGAATAAATGCTGTCGGCATTACTGATATAGAATGTTCGTGCCAATATCCCCTCGCATACCACACAAGCACTCCCAGGAATTGCTATTTCGATGTTGGAATATTATCGGTGATGCAAGACTAATTATAATTTGCTTCAAGCGTAATTGATGTACAGTAATTACATCTTAATTTAGCCATATAAAATGCCACAATTCGTGAAGGTTTTTTGTGTTGGAAATAAAACATATTCAATTCATTTTATTTGTTTCTTAATTTGTTTACTTGTCTGGAGACTTTTTGTGTCATCTTCTCTCAAGATTTTTGTCCCCCCTGGGTTTTGGAAATTTTAGGATAACTGTGAAGAGATGTTCCCGCATGATTTGCATCAAACTTGCAGATTGTGCAACCATTGGTGGTTTCCAGAACTCCCCCAAAATACAGTAGGCGGCAATACCAACCGGATATTGGTTCAATCACACGGGACCATAATGTCTTGTAAAAGTTTGCATATAACCAATAACTATTATAATTTATGCATTATTAAATATCCATAATTATTTAACAATATCACCTATACGACACTGTAATAATGTACCATATAATTATCGATCTTCAGCATCAACAATTGAACATACCTACATAATCGATTATACAATTTACCATAAAGACCCGAAATGACTATTTACCACGAAATTTTAATTAATTTAATTAAAGGCATTCAAGATAAAGAAGAAGTATTATTTTTATCTGTAACAGATCATAATTATTTCTAAATTGAGGAATCATTACAATAACCCGGATACTAACGAAACGTTTCTTGTTATACACCGCGCCCTCGCCGCTGTGTCTGTGCGTTATACACCAAGGAAGATCGACTTTCAATTTTCGGCGCCAATTTCCAACATGGCTGGTGCGGATAGAAAGTTATTGCTCTTGAAGGCAGTGTTTGAAGCAAATCGTCGACGAAGGAGAATGTCTCTATTGCGGATAGTTTGCGCTATCCAACAACGACGGCAAAAGCTCGTGGCTTGTGTACTGGCGTTGCTGAAGTGTTACTCGTCTCCAATGGCAGTGAAACTACGAGAAGCGCAAGATCTTGCCGGAGGCTTCCCAGCCCCAGGAACACTGGTTGGTGACAAACAGTGTGGAACACGTACTCGGTACTCTAGACACTCGGACCAACGGTTCAAGAAGACGTTCCGAGTGTCTAGAAAGACTTTCCTGTTTGTTTTGTCGAAGATACGCAGCAAGCTTGTGAAGCAACCTGTTGCTGAAGAGCCCTTTTCTCCAGAATGTCGTTTGGCGTTGTGCCTGTACCGTTTGGGTAGTAGAGGGGACTACTTCTACACGATTGCAGAACTGGCTGGACTAGGACCATCTACTGTCTCTACAATTGTGGAAAATGTTAGCAAATCAATAATCAGCTCATTCAGCTGCATGTGGAAGGACACCGTCGACTCCCTGATGCCAAATTCTGTGGATTCCTTCCAAGAAAAGAATTGTGGCAACACCCTCACGCCTGGGCAGCCGTTGATTGCTGTCACATTCCAATCAAATGTCCTCCTGGTGGCCAACAATCTGCGAAGGAATATCATAACTTCAAGAATTTTTATTCTGTTGTTCTAATGGCCCTTGTGGATGCCAGGTACAGGTTTGTATGGGATAGTTGTGGCTTTCCTGGAAACTCTCATGATGCAGTAATTTTCAAGTCTACCAAGTTGTGGGAATCCTTAACCGATGGCAGCCTACTACCGAATTTCCATCAGAAGCTTGGAGATGTGGTTGTGCTTCCTCTGATATTGGGAGATTCGGCATTTCCTTTGGAAACCTTTCTGACCAAACCATACGCCAGTGCTGTACTTTCAGATAAGCAGCACTACCATAATCCAGTTTGCAGAGTATGGCACCGCCGCCCCCGAGATCTCTATTTTGCTAGCAATATGGCGCCTCTGGTGTAGGTCAAACATGTTTTGTAACTAAAGACAAAATAGCACATCCTTCGTATTTTCTCTATTTTGCAGTTTATTTTTATTTATTTACTTGATTTTCGCCCCTGAGTGATATTTTGTTGCAATTGCGCCCCTGCCCCTGAACATTTTGGGCTCTGCCGCCCCCGAGATCTCGGCGAGAAGTGCCCTACTCTGCAAACTGGACCATAATTACAGGCTGAGCAGAGCGAGGATGGTTGTGGAAGGTGCCTTTGGGCAGTTGAAGGGACGTTGGCGGGTTTTGCTAAGAAAGTCTGAAGGAGGACATTTCCAGGCAAAGCTCTCCACACTTGCATGCATGATTTTGCACAATGTTTGCATCGAGATGAAAGATGCTTTTTCATCCCAACTTGACCTTGGGATAGACCCAGCAACGGAGGGACAAAAAATCAGTGAGAGAGCTCCTCCTGATGAGCTCAATTGACAAGCCATTGGTTCAGCAGAGCAACAGCAAGCAGACTCAAAACATCCGAAATGCTATTGCAGATAGATTCTGGCAAGAGAAGATTGTGGCATGAATGATTAAGGCATAACATACTTTTAATTACTGGTGATATATGTACGAGTACCAGCCGAAAGCTCTGTTTGATGTTGATACAGAGTTTGCTGTTCTATAGCCTGCTTTTTGTTATTGTTTGAGCTGTTGCTGCAAAATTAGATGCTGAGTATGAGACTCGGTTGAAGATGATGACCCATAAACAATACAATAGACAGGAATAGAAAACCACACAAATTGAAGCCAGCTTGAAATGTACAAGGTTTAATTTTCAAACCTGATAATACACAAATATCTCATACAAGTAAAGATATTTCACAAACAAACAAACAGCAAATATTTTATTTCAGCTTATCAAGCTGATATGACTCGTCTGGTCGTGCTTCCTCATATAAATGACTTCAGACAACTTGACATAATGACAATCATGTTGACGTAATAAAAGGTACATCGGGAAATAGACAACATTTACATAATAATGAGTTTATCATTGATTCATATTAAAAAGGAGTAGCCATAGTAACCTAAACCATGGCTATACCAGGTCACCATGGTAACCTAAGATATGGTCATACTGAGCGGTGCTGTCACCAAAGTCTATTCAGCAAATAAATTTCTTCCCCAATAAAATTATGAAATAATGGCAACGCCCTTTTTTCCAGATACTGCATCTAGGCTGTTTGACCGACTAAGAACCTTCGACGCGAGCTCCTCACTCTTTGCCTCACAAATGCGAGATGTGGCCTAAAATGAGATAAAACGTGTCACTCTACTACTGCAAAACAAATAATAGAGGTATTGAATTTCCTTGAGCACCAAAGATGTCAAGTTTGGTACGATATCGAGAAGTAAATAAAAACAGCCAGCATTAACACGCTCGAAAGGACGGCGCTACAGAGGAGACACAGGATAGTAGGTGCAATAGGCAACAAGCTCAAGTTTGTTACAATTTGTGGTAATTAGCGTGTTGTGATATAAAAAAGGTTAAACAGTTGATTCTGAAAGAGCTTGCTCTTGCTCTGAAATGATATTAAGCGTGTTGTGATATTAACCAAGGTGATACTAACCAGGGCTACACTGTAATTACTAATTAGACAGAGCACGTGGACATAATAAAAGTTATAATTACGCGTGTGCAAGCAGGAATGATGTTTACATTGATTAGCATAATTATAAATAATTATACAAGCCCGGTAACTGAAACTTAAATCATGGGGACAACTTCTGTAAAAAATTTAGATTAATCCAGAATGTTCTAGAACGAGCTAATTTTAGATATGACATAATGGAAGTTAGTATAAACTGGTGCATTTGACGCCAGAGCCAATGGCAAGACACACTATGAAATACATTGTACGTTACTTCTACGCAAATCAGATATATGCAAACGCCGCAAATTTGCAAACACCTTGCTCGTGAAAAAGGTTTGCATACAAAGCGGCTCGCACTGTATCTCAGTTTGTGCGGTCCAGGATGAGAAAGATCAATCAAGGATTCATCAACCATAAAGCAGGCTTAGCCTGAGACTGAAAACACAGACGGTGTGCGTAGTCATGTGATAAACTAGGGCGACTTCATTATAACGTCGATAGATGCAACATTGAAGAAACAAGCAAGCACAGATTCTAACAGTTCAATAAACTTGGCATGAGTTTCAGCAATTTTCTTACCTCCAATTTCCTAGCCCTTTCTTTGTCTAAAGGTTGAAGGGGTAAATTCAAGCCATGTTCTTCGGCAAGAGCCCGCAAGTCAAAATAGTACTTAGCATAGACACTCGATGGGACATTGATATTAAATTGAAGAAATTCCAAGAAGGCACGTTCCAATTCATTCCTGAAAATAAAAACAATATTCCTTGGCTTATAACAAATAAAAATTCTTTTTAAAATTAATTGGCAGTTAAACATCGGACCTTTTTAACCAGTAGACAATCAAACCACGTGCTTTAGGTCCTCAGTCTGGCTACGCCCTCTTCAATGGTAGTTTAGAGGTTCAGCTGGACGCTATTATAAATTTGTTCAATAAATGAAATTATCACTAGAATCCTATCAAGTTAATGCATCACACTTTTCTGCATGTCAGCAAAAGCAAATAATCTAACGAACTGTCAAGCGGCAAATTTCTAACAGTAACAGTAGATAGTTTTTCAAGCTACATAATTATGATTTCCTCAATTGACGGTCCATGAATTACAGTCAAACCAGTATTAGCGGCCACCTCTATAGAGCAGCCACCCAGCGTAGAAAGGCCACTCTACATAACCCCAAAATGACACTTGCTATAGAAATCAACGTGGACAGAAAGGCAACCTGTCTAGATAGGTCATCTTTATCAGGTCCCAAAGGTGACCGTTATAGACAGGTTTCACTGTACTATTGATTACTCATTCAGCAAAGAGACAATTGATGTCATTTGTGAGTCTTTGTCAAACTAGTGAGAGCTACTGACAATCTTCTTCGTGCTAAAGAGGCATTTTATAACCAGGCAAGGTGGTGTGAAAATGAAGCAATGCTACACGGCCACAACACATCAAAGATAGGTCCCGGGCTTTCATTAAATGCTTCAGGCCCACTTGACTCTTAAAAGACAACCTTTGTTGAACACACCATGTATAAATACAGAACGACATCAATAAGGTAAATAACACTTACATGTCTTCGACAGTGATATCTTTCAAAATTTGACAATAATCCACATTCCACACTAGATGTTGCAGCAAGAGAAATACATTTACAACATGTAAACCAAATCGGACACAAAGTTCTAAAACAACGCTCAGAAAATACACAGAAACAAAGGTAATCACGGTCAGGACTCACGGTTAACACTCAATTACCTTTATGCTTACTAAGGAGAAGTTACACATGATTTGCGTTTGGATGTTTGCAAGCTTTGCAAGTTTTATCACAAGCAAAGTTGGCTAGCTCGTTCCTCATTCCAGCTTGTTTTTATAATCATTGCATTTTTTGACACGTTTCAGAAAATTGTTATTCGGGGCGCCATGATTGCCTTGTCATCACGAAACATCACACCTGGTTAATACAGTCAAATATGCATTGGCGGTCACCTCTATAGAGCAGCCACCTGTGTATAAAGGCCACTCTTCATAACCCCAAAATGACACTTTCTATAGAAATCAACCTGGACAAAAAGGCCACCTGTCTATAAAGGTCATTTTACTCAGGTCTCAAAGGTGACCATTACAGACAGGTTTCACTGTATATTATCGCAAATGAAGCTAAATTGTGGGATATTAAGAAAAATAAATAGGCATAACCAGCGTGGCAATTATTTTAAAATTATGCAGTAGGATGTATGAGGTTACTCAAACCAAATGCAGAGCTACTGCTTTAGGCTATATAGAATAAAGTATGTAACAACACAAAGCCTCTGGATATTGATTGGCCAGGAGTAAGATGCACTCCGAAGTCTCTGAAGGTTTCAAACCTAAGCCCTAAACCCTGGATCAATTAATGCTATAACTCGCTTTCACAAGATGAAAATCTTCTAACAAATTTACCTGCTTGATCATCCCAAACTTTTGAGGACAAAAGAACAGCACCAAGGACCACTCGTTTCCAATTCGTTGGATGTAAATCAATCTCAGCATATGTTAGCAGTCTTTCAAGGTAAACCTAAAATAGAGTGAGGTCACTCAAAGTAAGAATTGTGCATTGCGATATAGTGCACGTCGCTTTCATGCACGTTTGTTTTCTTCAACCATCATAGAGGATTGTCAACTTCTTTATACAGTCAAACCTGTATTAGCGGACACTTCTATAGAGCAGCCACCTGTGTATAAAGGCCACTTATCAGTATCGCAAAATGACACTTTCTATAGAAATCAACCTGGACAGAAAGACCATCTGCCTACAAAGGTCATTTTTCTCGGGTCCCAGAGATGACCATTACAGACAGGTTTCACTGTACAACGCAAACAACAGCGTGTTTGACTTGCTCTTCTGGTAGCCACCCAACGCCGTGGTGGACAAAAAAAACAAACATTCAGCAACTTTCAGCTTTCCTTACGTCCACTGCCACCAAAATGCCAAGAGCATATTATGTCGAAACATACGCGGCCATGAGCAGCGGTAGGGGACTGGGACGAGCAAGTCAAAGGAAGCCTAGTCGCTTCAGTCTTACAAGCAATGCACTTCATAACAGATGCAAATTCTCATTTTATTCTAGACATTGCAGTTTGTTGTGTTTCTGTAGACATCTATCAGTTGAACGCCTAATATTTCTTTAATCCTGTTGTCATTCACTCAATTTTTGTTCCTTATAACAGCTTAGCAATAATCTATTTACAGAAAATGTAAATAAATTGCCTATAAATTTAAGCAGTAAGCAGAAGTATGAAATTCCATTTCACCCCCGCTCCAATCCACCCCTGGCTCCCCTTCCATTTTACCCCTGCTCTGATTCACCCCTGGCTCCCCTAAGTATTACAATTGCACAACATTAGCTTAGGTAACAAAACAACATACAGATGTACGTGCCTGGTACAATACCAATGAATACAGACACCTTCTAAGTAAAGCAAATAACATTTTTTCCACCCACCAAAGTGATAATGGCGCATTCTGCAGTTAGTTGGGCTGCTGTAAATAGCGTCTTCAAGAATCGATAGATGTGCCTATGTTCTGGAGCAGCTTTTACTTGCGATTCAGGCATCTTTTCTTTCTAAAATAGTAAACACAACAACATAGGTTAAATGTAGAGTTGGTCAGTGTTTCGGCCACCAGCGTTGCCTCAAGTACTGTTGCTTTGCTATCCATGCGGTGCTCATCTCCGATTCAAAGCCCAATAGAGCCAGGAATGCCTTGGAGACATATCAGGTGAAGTGGCCAGCCCGTGGTCCTGACTCCTGTTCCTGTTACTTCGCAATTACGACACCCCACGAGAGGATACCAGGATGGGTTTGACCTTGGCAGGATTTGAACCCTGGAACTTTTTATTGAGAGCCCGGTGCTCTGCCGACAGAGCTAGCCGCCAACAGCAACAACATAATAATTTAATAATACATTCGTATTAATTGTCCAAGTAAATCCTCCAAACTATACAATGCACTACAAGCACTACACAACACAATTGCACCATGATAATTAATCAGTAAATGAAGATTTTCTGAAGGGATATAACATGAGGTAAGAATACGAGAGTTTGTACGATAACTAAAAAGTGGAAATTGGCTTTGCGGGATATTAAGAGAGTTCAATTGAACAGCATGTAAGTTGAGCTTGCTCAATAGGCTACAAAAGAACCTGTACTGAGATGTGTTGGAAACCGAGATTGAGAAAAGTACAGAAAAACTGGTGCGACGTGGGAATCGAACCCACAACCTTTGGATTGCCGGTCCACTGCTCTGCCATTGAGCTAGACGCACCCTCGTTAATCTGCACATCAATCTCCCTTATATATCTGCCGCCGAGTGAGCCTCGTTACGTCGTCGTGTACCGGCTATTTGGTACACGACAGCCTTTCATTTTACGAACCACCATGAGTTGCTTTGTAGAGTGTCTAGTGTAAACATACACTCTCCAACAAGATGAAGAGGTAAAGCTTGCCGGCAATAAAATGGACAACCAGGCCCTGACAACAGAACATTGTTCATGAAGACTGCAAAGAAACTCACCGATAGAGGATGAATTCTTTCATCAAAAATATCTAATAACCGGTATTCTTCTTGTCTGTAAACAAAAAAATCAACAAGTATGAAGTCATTCACAGTGCAGTGCCAAGAAATCAAACTCATAGAGATGGCTGCAGACTGGAGACAATCAGAAACAAAAAGTTACCATAAGTTATTGCAAACACACCTGGTCATGTGATGCTGTAACCTATTTATGAAATGATACATCAACTATCTGTCAACTAAATTACCAATCAGTTCTTCATGTTTCTAATTGAAGAGCCATTTTCCCAAAAATATTCAATTTCTCATCGAAAGAGTTGATCCAGAACAGAGCCTTTTGTTTTCAAGAAATTCTCCTAGTTCATTTTGCTCATCTTTATTCGATTTTATCCAAAAGGAAGCACACAATTTGTCAGCTGTGAAGTGATGAAAAAAACAAGCATGCCTCTCAGCCAACCAAATTGTGAGAAACTTAAATGTAGCTAAATGTGATTAAGATGAGACTAGACTCACACCATAGTGCTGACGTGCCAGGGGGTTATAATAGAGACGGCTCTCAGTGTGACTTAATTGGTGTAGTGTATCATCAGACAGTGCATTCTTCCATCTCATTACTACACGCATCGCATTTATGGTGCGGTGTGAGCAGCAGCTCCCCGCCATTGCTACTGCCTGCGACATCCTAAAATATTTGCTTTACCAGAATCTGTGCAGTTGCTGCAAATCGCAAGCAACATTAGGCCTTGCACCACGATAGATATGGATGGGATGCTAGGAATTTCCCACCCTGCCGCTCCCTTCANACATGCTAGGAACTTCCCACCCTGCCACTCCCTTCTAGACATGTAACGATTAATCGGAAAATAATCGAAAATACCGATTATCGGCCCTGTTTTGAAATAATCGGTGATCGGCCGATGTTTAAGGCATAATCGGCT